>JAQGCH010000001.1:0-113456 GCA_034699485.1 Nanhermannia elegantula
GGCTTTGAAACAGTCAATAATTACCGACAATCACGACATTATACTGACCGAAAATTTTGTTTATGTCGACAAAAGTATTACATTAAAGCCTGAATATAAGGACGAGTTGAGAGACTATTTCAATGTGAAGCCAAAAGCTGTTGAATTCAGTGAAATTGAAGAAACGGTGAGAACAGTAAATAGCGATTCGATGGCGAGCACTGATGATGTGATTGACGAAGTGATTGCAAACAAAGACATCAGCGATAATAAGAACGTGAAACTGATTATCACAAACGCGTTCTTCTTTCGGGGCTTTTGGACCTCAAAGTTTGATTCAATCGAAAGACAAACTTTTAGTTTTGCGAAAGCACTCAAATCCACTACAATTGAAATGATGAGACAGTCAGGACTTCACAGATATCTATACTGCGAAGAATTGAAGGCACAAATGGTTTCATTAGAGTACGTGACCAGCGATTTAAGAATGATTGTCGTCTTACCAAAAGAGGAGTCGAGTGATGCCATATATTTGATAAATGAGTTAAACAGAGAGAAATTCATTGAGATATCAACTAAATTAAGGGCTAAGAAGAAAGTAAGAGTTGATGTGACGATACCTCGATTCGCATTAGACGCTCAAAAAGTGTCTCTTCAGAGGACAATCATAACTATGGGAGCCATCGATGTGTTTGACGAGTCATTGGCTGACTTGAGTGGTATGTGTAATGAGAACATTCATTTGACTAAAATAGTTCACAAAGCGTTCATATTAGTTGATGAAAGGGGTGCCACAGATCCTAATGTTCATCTCAGAGGCTATAACAGAGACCAACTCAAAGACAAAGACAAAGACAAACTGAAACAAATTCCTATATTGAAAGCCAATCATCCGTTTGTGTTCATTATTTATGACAAACCATCAAAAGTGGCCGTATTTATGGGTCTATTCGCTGATCCGCGAGAAATACTTGAAGTGGTTCGAGAAAGCGATTTAACTCCTGAACAGATCAATGATTTGCTTTCCAATAGCGAAACAAAAGCCAATTAAAACATTAAATTGGATTCACTTTTTTTAGTTTAAAGTTTTGTCATTTAATTCTTATATATTTTAAAATTAGTTTTGATTTCTATGAAATTATCACATTTTGAAAGTGTTTTAATGATATTAAACAAGTTTTGATTGATTTTTACAACTTTTTGTTTTAAGAATTAGTATTTTTAAAAATAATTTTAACGCAATTAAAATATAGTCTTAACTTATAATTAATAAAGATTTCTATTTATTACTATCTATAAAAGTGTTTATTATTTAAATTGTGTCGTGTCTTGTGCTGAGTCCATACATCCCAAGCTATACCTCTTCACTACTGGTGAACAATACCCACAGTTTTAAGAAATAATAATATAATTTGATTGACTGACTTGAGTCATATTTGATTCGCATTAAAATAACTGATCCCTAACCTAACACTTTATTGCTTTTTATTAAATATAATTTTATTTTATCAATAAATGGATTCAATTATGAACAGTGATGGCAAACGCTCGAGCTGAAGGCGCTCGGTGATGAGCGCGAGCGTCTGACCCCATAACGTGAGCGCCGAGTGTTTAAGTTAATACATCATTTTTTCATTTTTCATACACAGATGTATTTAATGTTAAAAAACTTTAATTTTTAAAAGTTGTCAATATTTTTAGTAGAATTTATGAATTATTTTGTTTAGAGAATTAGAGAATTTAGACATAAAAGCAACAAATTATGTTTATATTTTACTCATTAGACGGTCTGTTTTGCATTTTAGTGATGACTAAGGACACGATTGCCAGAAAATATGAAAGTTTGTAAACATATAGGAAAATAGATATTATATGAATGCAGTATATGATCCCGAATTTAGTCAGGCTTTATAGCAAAATACGATTAGGTCAACTTGTAATGAATTTCACAAATTGACTTATTCAAAATTAAAACAATAGTTAAAAATTGTCGATAATATAATTTAGATGTAATGCTAAGCACAAAACACATCTGCATTTATTATGGAAAGTATGAGTATACAAATTATGTAGAGGGGTCACAAAAACTTAATGGTTTTCTGAGACAATTTTTTGAAAATTGGAAAATATTCATAAACTTGACTGACTCGACGCTCGGTAAACGCTCGAGCGCCTCGAATAACCGAGCGCTGAGCGCTGCCATCACTGATTATGAATACATTTTTGAATATTATGTTAAATTCTCATATATAGTAAAGAACACAACTTTTATGAACTTTCTATTCCTCGCGAAATACTTTGAGACACTCATAATATAAGTTCACAATTTTAATACTGTTGTTGTTCATGAAGTATGCGTTACCAACACCGGCTCTGACTGTATTTAATTGGCTTTTAAGTAATTGAAGTAATTAAATAAAAAATATTTCTTAAGTATTAATACAATTATTAAACTTTGAAAATAAGATTAAACTTTGAATTGAAATAAATAATAAATTGAGTAAAATTTTAAAAACCGATTTTATATTCATATTCTTCATTACTTAGCATTAAATGTTTGCAAATTTCAAATCTCTTGAATTCATTACTAAAGAGTCGACAAATAGACGTTTCGTGAATGAAGAGTTCGATAGTTTGGTTGGACTCAAGACTGCGCTCAATACTGACTTTCAATGTAATGATCGCCGCTTTGGTAGTCCTGACGTCGATCTGAACCAATTGTTTGCATTCACTAATTATGGCCGCTATTGAACTGTCCGAAAGATTTCTTTGTCCGCGAAAATTCAATTTTCGCAATCGTTTCAATTTTCTTATGTCTCGAATCACGTGATCAGTGAGACAGTGATGGAAACTCTGGTTCTGTCCACTCGTGAAGAGGTGTAAACTTTGAATTTGAGGCAAATATCTAATGATGGCTTCGATGGACTCTTTGCTGACCGACGTCTGATCGATCTGCAGAACAACCAATTTATTGCAATTTCTCAGGTATTTAAAGCAATTATAGTTAACAGCATTTCCACTAATAATTGCTAAATAGAGTTCTTCTAAATCGTGAAGTTTTCCAATGTTTTCCATCAAGAAATACATGTCCTCTTCATTAATGTTGTCCTCTATTGAGAAACCGAAGTGAATAAGAGACGCGAACTTTCGAGTTATCGTTTCGATTGAGTTCATGTTGAGCTTCAATACAAACAATTGCTTTAAGTTTATATTATGTGGTATTCTATTGATGGCATTCAGATTCAGTATATTCCCGGGCACTTCCAGTTTGGATAACGAACTCCCGACCGAAGAGAAGTGATCGCCGACAAACTCTGTGCTTAAAGTGTTTTCTAACTCTGAATTATAAATACAGCCCCGAAAGCACGGCGTATGCAATATAAAGGTCTCCAACTTTGACCACTTCATGAACATTGTTTGAAGGCTTTGTTCGCTTATGAAGAGTATCACAAAATCGATGTATAAATATCTCAACTCTGGAATCCTTTCACTGAATTGTATGACTTCTTCTTCGCTTACAAATAGAGTTCTGTTACTGACTGAACAATCGCTTAATTCGATTCTCATGTGTTGAAGACTTTGCGGACAATTTCTTGAGACCAAATCCAATAATTTACTGTTGCATTTCGTGAACTTAAGGCAAATGCAAAGCGTTTCCAACTTCTCATACTTTTTTAATATCATTGCAATGAATTTCTTGTCCTTATTCTCTGTTCTTTCCATCAAATGAAAGGAAATCATTTTAACAACAGTTACTTTTTTGTTCCTAAAGTTCAAACTTTGGATTCTGTTCTCCTGTATCTCATAGTCTGCGATAATTAGCGCTCTTTTGGCCTCAAAAGCAATTTTTGCGATTTGAAGCCATTGTTTGCAAACTCTCTGTGCGTCTAATTTTTGGTTAAAATCAAAATAATTGCAAAACAAATGTAGTAAAACATCATTCGGTATGTCTTCAATTGATTTCTTATTTTTACTATTATTTAAGTTCAACTTTTTGGCCATTTTTTAGTTTTAACGCAAATACAATACTCAATAAATAATTTCAAGACTTTATTACTTTTGATTTCACTTTAACTGAAATAAAATTATCAAAATTTGAATTAAATTGATTTTCAATCACAACAATTAAATTTATTGCATTCTTACTGTCAAACAAAGTGAATTAATAATTAATTAATTGTTAGTCTAATACTCGTCATCATTACATATTTGCATTCAATTGGAAACCTTTGGTTTTCTTCTTAAATATGTGTTTATTTTTATTGAGTCAACGCTACAGAGTATTAACAGAGTTAACAATAAGTCAAATATATTTGAAATCTGTCCACAATTTAAACTTTTAAATATTATTAAACGTTAATGTTTTAAAAATAAAAACGCTTTATATAATAAGTTTTATTCAACTTATTTAATTTGATTCAATTAGTGAAATGATTGACGACTTATTAATCACTATTTTAGGAAATTAAATGTTAAACAATTATTAAGTTTAGAAAGAGTTTTGAAACAGTTTCAAAAATGTATAAATCATTTGTTAAGAACTCAAAAAGTTTTAAGAATTAGATTTATTAGACATAAGTTCTTATGCTATGAAAGAATTTGAAGACTTTATTACTTTTACTTCAAAGCATTTAAACTAAAATAAAATTATTATAATTTGAATTTAATTGAGTTGCAATCACAACAATTAAATTGAATAATATTGAACGCTCGAGCGTATTACCCCTGACCGGGTGAGTGCCTTTATTAAAAATTGATGCCAAACATAAATTCTGTCTTATTCTACTATTTATAAATGTGTTATTTCCATTTTAGGAATGTTTAATCCAGAACTTATTGTATTTCTTGAATAAAAGTATTTCTTTAAAGAATTTTTGACATAAAAATTTGTTTTTTTTCTGAATCTAAGCTCAATCTGTTTGTAATAAAGTATTAATAGTAATGCAGGCATTGTTGTGTCCAATTTTCTCAATGATTTATCACCCATTCATTTGACTCAGGAATTCAAGATTTAGGACCTTTAGCTCTGAATAATGAGCATACTATTGAAAACAATAATTAAAAGACATTTCATTAATTGAATGTTTTATATTAACTCCTTTTGCAGCAAATGTTATCCCTTATGTATAAAAACTAGTTAGTATTCGAGTCGTAGTATTAAATTGTTTTATTATGAAATACTGATTATTTCTATTGAATGAATAATTGATCAAAAACAAAGTTACGTCATTGTGGGTGATTTTTGTATTATTAAAAACTTTTTAATTTTAATGTTAACGTAAAACTGTTAAATAATTATTGCTTTCGTATTAAACTGATGATCAAATTTATTCAGTTTTTGTTTTGCCATTCATGAAGGCCAGCACTTTATCTTAAAAATTACTTTATTTACTTTTTTCTTGTGATGCATATCATAGAGAAGAGAATTCTTATTTTCTTATTTCTGACAAATTCCTATTGGATAATAGTTTCCTCATAATTATAAGATACAGTGAAACCTCGTTATAATATAGCTCAAGGGTCAATAGGAAGAGCTTCGTTATAACTTATAACGAAACGGAAGTAAAATTTTTTGAAATTAAAGGAAGAAAAAAGCAATTTCTGTAAAATTTTATATATTATACAAACAGATAACATTCTGATTAATCATTTTGTAAGTATTCTAACATAAATTTATATTTTTGTTTGTATAAGTTTAATAAGTTTTGTTTTTAAACCTCAAATAATCAAAAACATTACATATATTTTAGATTTTATGATACACATCTGTACAGCAGGTCTGACCACATTTTTAAAGCAAGAGCCAAATAAAAGAAACAATTTTTAGACAGAAGCCAGTGTTTAACGCAAACGAATATTAAAACATTGAAAATTTAAGTAATTTTTAAATTAAAATAATTATCATATAAATTCAAACACATCACACATATCGTTGAATTATTAATTTTTTCTTTTTATAATGATATCACTTGATATTTCAAGAGAAAATCTGTTTACTCAGAGCATATATCACCTCTATATACTCTGTATAAAAAATAAAATATCAATTTCAAAAGGCATTGAGTTAGAGCTTCGCCATTTATATGTGCGTTTGAATATCAAATTAAAATGTTTTAAAATCTTGTGGTATAGAACCGTCAGAAAATTCTGCTAATTTGCCTCAAAACAGGATTAGAGAGAAGAAAACTGGTTTCAAAATTACTGTACTTTAGTAGTACTGTGCTGTACAGTACATTTGTAGTTTAATTAGTAGAACTTTCCAATCGGAACCCAGATTCTGTATAGAGGCTCAGAGGTTCGAGCCCGAGGCTGTTTCTCAGCACGGCCGTACCCAGTTATGGGGTCCGAGAAGTTTCGAATAATAATTTCTCGGCATTTAAATATAGGTTTGTAGCAATGCCCCCAACCAAAAAAATTTCTGGGTATGGAGCTGGACCTCAGGTATAAAAACAGCTTTTCAGATAAACCTATGTGTGCTATGATTTGAATGAGTTTATATTAATCAATCAAAATATTGGTAAATAAATAAATCATTTTAACCTCTTTGAAAACTATAGGATTGAGTTTAAATAAATATTAAGTTGTAGAAAGTGGTAGAAAGCATTACCGTTATAAAGAGGTTGGTTATATTTCTATTGTTGGGTCTAATTTATTTTATAAACTTACGTTATGAAAACTAACAATTATTAACTTTATTAGTATATAAGCCAATACAACTTTTATCTGAATAGTCAATTCCAGGTCAATTCGTATGCGCTATAGCGAGGTTTTGTTATAACTTATTTCAATTAAAGCATAGACTTGAACTGACTTTCAATCAAAATAACATTTTTTTATAAACTATAAAAATATCTGTTTTAATCGCAGTAAAAGCATTCAAAGGGATTTATGTTCACTAATAGGTGTCATTGGAATTTCTATTACAGGTAATACTATTTATAAATAAAAGTTTTTGTCTCAAGCTTTAGCTCAAGGAAAATAGCATTTATGCTCATCATTAGCCATAACTTTCTAACTTTGAAGTATTAATTCTATGAGTTTTTGAATTCATCCTTCATGAGGTGGAGGACACGTTTGTTTAGCTAAATATTGCTTTTAAGTAAAACTACTTCTTATTAACAAATTCTTAGAAACATTATTCGCTTTGACACGGATGAAGGCATCTCTACAAACGGAAAAATCTGTTAACAAAATGTGGGTCAAGTCATTCATGCATTAGGGCTACAAAATAAGTTCCCGAATGAAATACTATATTTTGATTGACTGTATTGATGACATGATTGCATTCTTTGTTAGTTATATGCGTTACAAACGCTTAGTCGGGGGTATTATATCTGATAAATAAAATTAATTTTTTTACCTGTATTTTAAATCAGTGGTGTATTAAAATTTCTAACTGTTGAGGAAATAAAAAGGAAAGTGTAAGTAATTGACAACTTTTATAATCGAAAATTCAATGGAATGAACAAAAGCTTAAATGGAAATCAAAGAATTGATATGCCTTTCAATCACAGAATCAATAATCAATTATTTTCGGAGAAATATCTTCGTATAATAGGGTATAAAAATAAAATCCATTATTCAAATACTCCATGCATTCATTTGATATAACACTTTATCAAAGAAAAGTCAAAAAGTTGTTTTGCATTTGTTTATAGAAAACTTAAACAATTCATCTTATTATTGCGTGAAGTTATGTTTCATTTTTTATATGTTTCAATTTTAGTCTCAATTAGACTTTTCATTTCCAAATACAGCAAAATGCATAATAATTGTTGCAATTCTTACTCAATACACTCATTTTTTAAAATTATATAAATGGATATTAAGTAAAAGTTCATTGAAATGCAAATGTGAAAAATGACTTCTTATTAAATTTTGGTTTTATCACTAAACCAAAGTGTGAAGTTGTCTTAAAATGAGGGCTCAATAATTTTAAATGATCGAAAATTGATTAATTTTTAATAATTTTAATAAAAAAGTTTTCCCTTGAAATACCTATAAAATAATTATAAGATAAATAAAAGTTAATGATGCCTTATTTTATTAATTATAGTTGAATTTTAAGGTGTCGGCCAATTCAAAATAAATAAAACAAAAGTTCATTTTCAAATAAATCATTTAACTCTGATCTCCAATAATTTTCTGGCCTTAATTAACTCAAGTTTTTCCTTAAAAGTCAAAATTTATATAAAAAATTTAACTTTAATTTCTGTAAACTTTTTTCAATTATCTCAATCTCAAAATAAGAGGAATAAACACAAAAATTACAGAAGAATATTAATGTCGATGAATGAAAAGTTTCGTTACTCTAAATACAGTATTATTTAAAAAAATATCATTAGTTATTTTGAATTTATGTTAAAATCTATTTTGAAATGCTCTCAAATGATAAAATGTTTGTCAAATCCACAAATGGGTTAATTTGAAAAACTTCATTCTGTCTGAATAGTTGTTACGCAAATGCAAATGAGGAAAGAATTGAATGATTGTTTATTTTAATTGCAATCGATCGCCTCTTTCAAATTTTGGTTATCTAAGAAAAATCAATCAAAATATCTTTATAAACATGTCGTTTATAACAAAGTCTGGAATACCGATGAAAATAAGCTTTTATTTTTCAAAAAAGTTTTGCAATTTTTTGCTTTTATGAATCAAATCAAACAAATCCAAAAACCTTCAAATGTTTAAATTCCTTCAATTGAGAAATGAAATGCTTTAGAAATAAGACTTTATTAAAAAGTATACAATTTTTATTAAATACAAATATGTTTAAATCGAACTTTTATTTACGAACCTTTTTTTACAAAAATAAGATAATGTTCAAAAATTAATTATAATAATAATCAAATAAAGTCGCGAAGTCTTTAAACTAAAATTTTTAGCTTCAATGACATTAATTGTTATCTTAATTCATAAAATACTCTCTAACCTTATATTTAATTGAATACATTTGTCAAATGTAATAATTTCTAATGTCACTCAAGAATGTTCGCATATTTATGTATAGTATTATGCATTAATTTAATTTCAATAACTAAGAATCAGATAATAAATAATAAATTTGAAACAGTTATAAAAAATTAGGAAAAAGTAAAATTAAAATTTGGACAAAAAATGTTAGGTATTGCTAACAAACAGAATAAGTGTGCAAATAAGTAAACTGTTTTCTAGAATAAGATAAGATCTTTTTTTTTTATTTTGATTTTAATTATATTACTGAATGTTAAGCTCATTATTGAACTAAATATTCGAAAATTGACTGAAAAACTAACCCTTAATTGTTAAAATTAATTAAACTCATTTATATGTCTTATTTATGTAACATATAATTTTGAGAGACTATATTAATCAAAATCAAGCCTTCATTTTGTCAGTAAAGTAGCATACATACAATGAAATCTTATCATAAAATCTCATAAAATTAACATTTTCTAAATTAGGGCTAACTCACAAAACTTACATAAATAAATTAATTTACTTAAAACTAAAAATTCAGACAAATCCAGGATATAATTATAAATTTATGTTTCTTTTACGAACATTATAAACATGACATTAACTGCCGGAATTTTTTTCAAATTTCAACTTTTTTTAAATCTTGAACAATTTTTTTAAACTAAATATTTTTATCTTAAATTTATTGAGTTTGATCGTTAATTCAATTTTTTGTATAAACATTTATTTTAGAAATTTATAATAATAGTATTAAAGCAATAATTAAATGATTAATATTAAAGTTGTCTATCAAGACATTAGTTATATCTAAAGTATTCCATTCAAACATACCAGTTATCACACCTGTTAACCTACGATTACTAGTAATTTTAAATTGTAAGCTATTAAATATTCACGAAAAAAGTATAAGATAATAGTCGTTTCATTATTCTTATTCATTAAAGGAATTTACAAATGAAAATATTTTCAGTGTTTTATAGCTTTTTAAGAAAATCCGCCAAAATTACTTATTGTAAGCAATTAAATGTAATCCCACCACAACCTTATATGGGCTTTTCAATCGCCTTCTTTTCAAAGGTCTCAAAGTTTTTCATAGTTTTTCATAGTTTTTAATGCGTCAAAAACATTAAACTTCAGTTCAAATTCATGTCTCCTTTACTAATAGGTCGGATTAACAAATTAATTTACTGTTTTATTTATAAACCTTTAAATAATTGTAACTTTTAAATAAGATTTTAGGATATTTCAAAGATAAAAATTAACGGCAGCTCTCTCTTTCAATTTATTTCAGAATATTTTCAGTCTTTCATGATATTTGAGGTTTAGTTATACTTTTAAATTGTTATTTTCAGGTTATTTTGACACAAAAACTGGTTAATAAACTGTAAAGTGTGCATAAGAGCCATTGTGTCTCATCTGTCATTCAAAACATATTCAAACTAATAGTACGACGAACTTTCATTTCATTACTATTGTGTCAAAAGTCGATCTGCTCTGAATAGTTTATCTCTGTCTTCAAGTTTAATGTCTATATTTTAACAGAATATAATATGATAGCATTCAAATAAATTAAAAGAATTACAAATGACAAAAGTCTGATTATTCCGAAGTTTAAGATTTAGAACTCTATTAAATTAAATGAATGCTATTATATTAGTCTAGATTTTTGTAATATATCGGTTCAATTTGATAGCTTTCTGATACTTATTCTAATTTTCACTATTATTTTAATAATTATTTAAAATTATTATATTCTTTATTATATTTAATATTAAAGTTTTGCTTATTTTTCCATATTTTTTGTTAATATTCTATTAAATGTCATATATATGAAAAAGCATGTCATAAACATTTGCAAAATAATAATTAATAATTAATTGCTTTCAACAGATTTTCTTTAAAAACATTTTAAAACCTGAACACAATCCTTAAAAATAGATTTGATCATTAGAAGTCTCTTAATCACAATTTTCTTATAAAAGTTTTGATGGCTGTATGCGGTGATTACATATAAAAATTCGGTCAAACATTATTTTAGTTGAAAACTTGAATCCTTAAAATAACTCTTAATTGAATGACAAAATATAGAGAGATAGACATAAAGAGAAATGGAAAAAATGTCACATAGATGTAAAGGCAAACACTATTCAGAATTTCTATTCAAAACTTGTATCTTCTATTCTGTGGTGAAGATAAAGTCATCATTTTTTAATATAATGGGAAAAAGTTGTCTATTATTGTTGCTGTGATTTAGAGTGAATCGCTTGGAATTCTTCTAAAGTCTTTTTTTCATATTGTTCACTACTATTAGCTATTATATTATTATTATAATAAAATGTAAGTCAACTTTTAGTTGTGTCTCTCGCCATCCCATTCTAGCAAAAGTCTCAATGCCTGAAAGCCAATCACATATATCTGCACAGGTATACCTTCAGCCTTGGCTAAAAATCTCATTGCTTTCTCTCTTGTGACTTAGTTTTTCAATGAAGCGAAGCGTTACCAACTTTACCAACTTCTGTAACAGTTATTTCTTACATATATGCTGAACAGTAAGTTTTTAAGGTGTAGTGCAACTCAACCAACAGCTAATATGCGATTTTCTCCTGTTTCAACTCTTTTTTATTTGAGAGCGAACTAGCATTGCACGAAGTGCTGGCTTTTTACAAAAATCCTTTCTTATAAAAAAAATTCTTGCTTTTGTTCCAACCATTCGATTACTCACTTATTCTTTAAAAGTTTTTTATATAAATTATTTCAATGTGAAAAAAATGAAACAGTGTTGTGATGTCTATTAAACAAAAGTTTAATCGATAATGGAGTGGATTTCTTTCACTTATGCCTTAAGACAGTTGACTTTGTGAACAGAGATTTATGATTTGGATTGTTTGGAATAAATTGTTGGTTAAATTGTGGTTTAAGGATATTGTGATTGTCAAGTTTTAGTGCATTTGTTAAACGTGAGAAGGAAATAGGACTATTTGAGTAAAGACTGTTTTTATTCAATGCTCAAACATTTTATGGTGAAATAATGATTATCTAATTCATGATTTACTGTAAGCCATCAAGAAGTTCATGCGTGAAAATGTATAGTTTAGTGAACAAATTATTGAGTAACCGCTCAATTTCAACCCAATTGATTTTTAATAAACACTCATAAGATTTTTTGCACTAAATAATAGTTTTACTTTCATCTCTCCTCAAATTCAGTCCAATTTAATGCTCAAAAGTTTTTTTAAAGAAATTTCGAATAATTATAATAATTTATTTGTCCTTTTGTAGGACAGCATCTAATGACAAGAATGTGGAATCAGTTTATTTTTGAAATTTCTATAACTTATTCTGTTTTATATTTATAAACACAAGTTTTAGTATTCAACAAACATTATCCAATTTAAAATCTTATCGAATGAATTCTGTTTCATAAAGTCTTGTGACTCAATGCTATTTAGAATTCAATATATATTTAGTGGCTTATAATCTAAATTGCAATCAAGTTTCGCAAACCCAAGACTTTCGAATTTATCAACGGGTATATTATTTAAAGTGATGATTAATATGAAATTCATGTATTGAAACTAAACTTATCAATAGTACTAAAATTATGAGTTCTCTATCTTCTCGCCGCTATCGTGTAAATACTACTTCGAGTATTAATAGGCAGTTGACAACAATCTCTATCTCTCCGCACAATGTATTGAGACTGATCGCTAGAAACAAATTGAGAAGCAATAATAAATTATCACAATTATTGCGTTCAGGCAATTGGGATATAACAACAAAATCAAACAACTTTTGTGGAACTATTGACAGATATAAGCAATTAAGATGGAAAGTATTTATAGTGAACGCTAAACTGGCCGACGGCTCGTGGAGACAGGTATGAGTCCATAAATTTGCACATTAATTAAAATACAAATATATTTATTTGGTTTATTAGATTAAAGTTTTGAGGCTTAAGCTTTAACTATATGTAACACTTAATTAATTGAATTAAAGGCTGAGTTGTTTGACTTTAGGGTTTAAATAATTATTAATTTATATTTAAGAAGTGAATTCTCACCGAAATTTCTTTTATTACATCTAAATTATTACAAATTCAAGTTTTTTACGGATAAGTGAAATGTCTAAATATTTTTTATAGAGTAATACATGTATTAAAAAGTATAAAAAGAAAGTATTAAAATAGTTTGATTGCCGTCAGCTTTATAAATAAGAAACATGTCATAATCGGTACTTTTTATGTTCTGCGAGACTTGTGTTATACGGTGTTATACTGCCCGCGACTAATTTGCTAACTAACAATTGCTTCTCATTGTTCAACTAATTCATGTCAAATTATTTTTTAACCAGTTTTGTGACGCCCTGTATGTCACGATTGTGCACATAGAGAAAGCGCATTTATTTCAACAAACTTTCAAATTAGTTGTTCTAATAATTTATATCCAGAAAATTTGTTGTAATTTTTCATTTTAGCGAAATTCTCAGTGAAGCGAAAATGCATTTTTGTAAATTATTTTTTGCCTAATTTATGTTCAGTTCTACATATAATTTTTAATTAAATAAAAATTATATTAATATAATTGCTAAATATTCATAAAATTAATTTGTTTGAAGAAATTTAAGATACATTTTAAGTTTTAACGATAATCAGATAACTGAGGAATTCGTATAAAAGGATAAATATTGAAAATATTATATAAAAACAAGTAATGAATATTATTTTTGATTTATGGCGTGTTATTAAAGGCACTTCTTATTAGTTAACTATTTAAAGGACTCTTCTTTCCCTCAGAACTTGTGGAGCATTTTCTTGCGGGAAAATTCGAATTCAAATATAATGAATGCGTAAAATTATTTAATAATATAGAAAGAAATCTCATATGCATAGAGTGATTAATAATTTATATGGTGGTTATGTTGCACATTAACAATTACATGTTAATTAGGGCTATTATATGAAGACGATATCTCATATCTTCAAGACTTGAGACAACAATGCAAGTAAAGCAAAGAGAAATTTGTCTTAAATACTGTATGCTCTGCATAATATTCTTGTACTGTAGACATAACTAGTGAAGTGCACAGGTTCAGATGGAAATTTTGAGACTGGGCTGTCCTATGCTCCAAGCTCGGCTCGAGGGAACCTTTTTGAGCCTAGGCTCAGGTTCGAGGCCCTAACTGTTGAGCCTGAATGAAAAGCCTAACAGAAAACTGTGATATTTTGTATAAATTATCTCTTATTGCAAATATATTATACAAAACAAAGTAAAAATAAATAAATGAATTACAAATCATAAGCCTTTCATTTAAAACAAAGCTATCAATAAAAAACATGAAGATGTCTCAATGTTTTAGATTCATGCTCAAGTTCATCTCAACCCCAGAATTTGAGACTCCAGGTCCATGCTCATTCTATTGTTATTAAGCCTGAAGAGCCTTTATAGGAAATTTGACTTGAATATTTACATTACAGTTTATGAGTTTCTTATTTCGTTTTGTATTACATTAATAATGTTACCTATATAAACAGTAAACTGATTGTTAGTTTTAAAAACTTAGAGGCTCAGGGGTGGCTCTAAGGCATTAGACTCGGGCTTAAGATTCTAAGGTTTTGAGCATGTGCTCTTTGTTAATCATAACATATACTGGTAGACAAGAATATGTTTGTGTGTGTGGGAGCAATGATTATTATTTGGCCCAGACTAAGTGTTTTACTATGACTACTATTATTATATTAGTTGAGAACAGACACAAAAAATGAAGTTAAGAAAGCCCACGAACCTTATCTCAAATTATTATAGCGTTCATTGTATAACCTTTTAATAGTTTTGATGTTCTCTAAAGTTTAAAAAACTCGAATTCATAATTCAGTTATTAATGACATAATGTTTTTCATCTAAAAATATCATTCATAAAATTGAAAGTTATATGCATTGAAATTAATTTTACATTATTTTCAGAAATAGTAATCTGTTTATTATAATGACTAATTCATCTTAATGTTATTTTCTTATTAATGATTGAAAGCTCTCGATGAATATCAAGCGATAAAATTCATGATTTTGTTACGAATGAAAATTCTTAACATGATTATCAATTTGTTATTATTATCACTCTTATCATTGGCAAAAAATTGATGATACAAAAGCTGATACATTGACCTTTATTTATGGCACAGAGGAATAGGAGCTATATTAGTAGTATGAAAGCCCAGTTTATGCCACAATTACAGTAGAAGATAATAGTCAGTAAAATATGATTTTAATGCAATGCTCAGTCAGAAAAATCTGAGAAAAATAATCAATGACTAGTTTATTTATAGTTAAGTGAAGTTCAGGTAAATAAATTAACTTAAGTTTAGTATTTTTAGCAACATATCAAACTAACTATCAAAGAGCAGTACTTTATATGGATTAAGAATATTAACTAATTTATGATCAAGAAATAACTTATTGCTATAATTCTTATTATATGACAAACTTAAATTTATGCAGGGTTACTGTATATACTGTTACAGTACATGTGTTCATAAAATTGTCGGATCTGTTAATTCTCATTTTGTTTATTCTATATAATTGCTGTATTAGCAAAATATTTAAAACAAAGCTTTTAAGCTTCAAAGAAGATTTTATTTGATCTAAAACTGGATCAAGTCTGATCTTAAGATAACTATTTTAGAATTTGTCGCGCTATAAAATGCTTTCTGTTTTCTAACCAATCCCATCTTTATGACACCAATGGATGTTCCAAACCTGACTATTTGAAAGGAAAAGTTCATGTAAGTAAAGCTCAAACTAGTCTAGATTGAAACTAGTGATGAAAAATATAAAAATTTTAATGTCAATCCCATCCCATGACTTGAAAATTCTATCCCAACACTTTTTTGCAATCCCAATCCCAATCCCTTGAAATTTTCATCACTAACTCAAACCCTTCAAGAATATCAAAGAAACCAACATATTGAGAGTTTGTGTTATGATTTTTAAAACATCAGTCTAACAAACATTTTCATTTGTCATTTGAAAATTATACACTGTACTGTTTTGTATAGTATACAAATTGAAATCAATCAATTAGAAATCCAAATAACTTGAGTCATTAAAGTAAAATAAATAAAAGTTAAATTTAGGAGAGCCGAGAGATACGGAGACATACTTTGAAATTTTTGAATGGTTTTAATTTATTTGGAAAAACTACGAGTCATTTTTCTGTGTGATGTAAATGTTCTGAGAAAATTATTTCTTTTTCAATATTGAACTAAAAATATTCTAAAATAAAAAACTAGAAATTTAACTTGTTAAACATGAAATATGAATATTAAACTAATTCACAAAATTCATTAAAAATCTTTGAATTCATATCCTAACAGATTTTTTAGATCTTCATTTATTTTCAGTCGATTCGATCTTAAATTAAGTTTTGTTTTGCTTAACTTGAATTCAAAGTTATTTGTCTTACTTATTAAGTTTTTTTTGTTAATTATTCTCTAATAAATCTTAAAGTTGTCCAAATGAAGGAACAGGTGCTACTGTAGATCAGTGGCAAAACTCTAAATTATTATTTTTGAAGGAAAATAAAATAGTTTACCTTGAAATAGAAATAAGAAAGGAATTTTTAACTTATGCACTGCTCAAGACTTGTGAAGTCAATAGAAGAAGAATATATTAGTATTAGTACGTGTCAGACCTGAAATAAAGTAGAGAATCCTTTCTGACATGTACTGAATAAATGATGTCTTGTATGTAATTTAGTTTTTTCGTTTACTAATTTCAATCGCTAATTGGTATGACATTCACATAATATTCTGTATTTAATGATAGGATACTAGAGAGGGGTATTGATATTGTTAAGAGTAGGAAAAGTTTTATTATAAGGCGTATTACAGTTTTAAAATACTAAATCTTATGCTACAACCTGTGCATAAATTATTTGGGATAAAATATACTTAACTTAGTTAATAGTCAAATATTATATCGAAATCAAGTTAATTCGTCAAAATGTGAGAACAATAAAGCCCAAGATTTGAATCATATGAGTCAGTCAATGATAATTACTTTTTGAAAAGCAAATCAAGTTTTTCAGTTTTTCTAACATTAGATATACATGAAGTTGAAAAAAGGATCATTAAATACTGCATTTCACACATAACCTCATTAGCATTTATGTGTTAAATTCAGATTATTTGCTTTTCAATTATTTACTAAATAATAGCAATATTTAAGTATATCATTCCTTATTGAGATTATTTGTACCATAAACTCATTTTCGATATCGTGATTAATGTTATTCGTATGGCGTGTGCCCTAATGCATGGTTTTTCAAACTTTTTTGTTCTGTGGCCCCCTTAGACCACATTATAGACGAATTTCTATGTAAAATTAAATAATCGGTGGCCCTTTTCCATAGAAGCTAATGTTAATTTGTTTTATAACATGGCCCCCAAGTGGGCCACTGGCCCACAGTTTGAAAATCGTTGCTCTAATGCGACCGATTTTAATACGACATTGAGTTTTCACAAATGCTATTTCGTGTTTGCCATTCACACCATTTCTCCCATCAATCATCGCAAGTAATTTATTAATTACTTTAATTCATTCATTGGTTTTATTAACGTTTTTACAATAAACTCGTGAAAAAATGAAAAATTGCGAACTATTTAAAAAGCTTTTAATATATAATCTCAATAATTCAATTCAATTTCTAAAGAAATAGCCTCCAAAAGAATACAAACAGTAAATATCTAATACATGTTTTTGAAGGTTACACAATAATAGCTTTTTAGAGATTAATTTCTTGAATTTATTTTCCGTTTTGTATATTTAATAACTGATTCTTCAATTGGTGAAAATTACTTTAGTATTTGGCTTAATGTCAATAAATTTTTTAAAGTGATTTGTGTCAGCCGTTAATATTTCATTTTATTGTTCTTCAACTTAAAACATTTTTATGAATACAAGTTTCCGATAGAAATAGAATAATTCAATTTTTCCTCTAAAATAATCCATATTATGATTACATTTAATTTATTGACTCATAAGTATATCAAAATATTTAGAAATAATGATGAACATAAGAACCTGTTAGCTGAAGCAATATTTTTAGTGTACTTATAAAGTGTTTCTGGCTTTCTGTGCTGTTATAGATATATATTAGAAGACGATGAGTTGTAGAAATGCCATCTCAAAATCAAATCATTATAATTAATCCATTAGAGCCAAGACATTGAGCTCAATTCTTGCACTCAAGACAGCAAACTTTGATTTTTAATTTTAAAATAAGAGAGTGACTGACTGAGAGAGTGAGTGAGTAATTTTAAAATAATATGACTGAAAACATTGATTTGGCACTTGTAAACTAAGCAGTCGTAGGGTTATAAACGCTTTTTCTTCCTGCAAAGCACTCAATTCTTGAAACAAGACATTTTATCCCTTTGTAATGGTTCAAAAAACAATACCCCTTAACAAGAGTCTTTGTTTTCGACTGTTTGTTTGTAATACTGTGTTAGTGTTAAGGCTAAAGTGGTATATCTCTCAAAGTTTTTCACTAAAAGTTAGTTTTTCACAAAATAATTCAAAAGTTTTTGCGCTTATGACCATCACTAATGAGTAAGATTAAAGAAGCCGTATTTGAGAGCTGATTTAACCCACTTAAATATAATTAATTTTTGATTAGCATAGTACTGTATTAAATTGTTTAGTAATAAAAAAATCATTTTCATATTTGTGAAATGTATACCTGTAGTATTCTTAAATATTTATAGATTTATAGTATTAAAAACTCCTACTCTGCATCCCCTACACTGCCTCCACTCAATCTTTAATTCTGGTTTCATTTTCAATCCATTCAATTTGCTTTAATTGATTCCACCTCGACCTCCATGGATGTGGAAGTGCTTTTTGTCGTCCATTATAGATAGCATTTCGATATTTATTTATTTTGAGGTCCGAAGTATGAAATCCATAATTATGACACAAAATCTAAAAGTAAGGGAATTAAAGAAAGAAACTCTAAAGAAAAAGCAAATACATGTATAGAAAAAGTCGAGCCATAAGTTGAACGCCTTTAGGCATCTATAGCTCGCATACCAATTACTGAAGATTCGTTTTTTAGTTTGATATGAAAATAATATAACTGAAAACCGAAAGAAGGACACGACTGAAAAACTAAGTCCTTGACACCACAGGGGATTCAATTAAATGAATTTTCTATAAATGTTAGGTGAGATCTTATGCATTATTGTTTTTAATTCATTCAATCGCTAATGTTTTGACGCAATGCTATTCTAATTTTTAAATTAAATAAATAAAAATTATTTTGAAATCATCTCTCAACTCTTCTCAACTAATGCGAAATTAATTCGAAAATGAGTCACAAATTCAAACATTATTAAACAGATTTAAATGAGCTGTAAATAAATTTTTATTAATAATGGATTTTCGTAACTTTAGAAAATTTTTCAATTTTTATACATTATTTTTATTACTTTAATAATGAGAATACGATTTTTCCTCTTATACCACTACTGATAATGAATTTCTTTTTCTTCAATATCACTTACAAGTTTGACATTACTCATAAATTTATGTCTCATACAAACGGGTTAATTATCAGTATTGCACAATAAATAAAGTTAATTAGAAAATTATTTTCCCTACTAATAGTATGCATCCTAAAACTTAAAAGTGAATTCTCGATTACCAACACTGTACTGTACCTGTTTTGTGTAATTTATACATATTAGTGTAAACTTCATCATTGTTAAGTATTTTATTTTATTTAAAAAAAGATATTGTGCAACACTTATTTCATAAAATTTGATGTATTTTACAGTTTTGTTTCAATAATTAAAATTATTTTAATTTTAAAGAATTAAACGTTGACAGGAATAAAAGATTTCTTTGTTATGAGTTTTTTGTCAGAATCTTCTATTGAATAAAAACTCAAATGATATCTTCAATAAAAATGATATAATTAGATATTGTTAACAGAACCCAAATAATTGTATTGGGACAGATTAACCGCAATAGTATTACTCAATAGTTATTATACAATATTTGTCGTTCACATAGAATATCATAAAATAATCAGATTTTTTATGTTAATCCAATATTTTGTGATTAAGTGACTGAAATTTATTCATTATCTATATAATTAAAATACATTAATAATTTCTTTGCTCTTATTGTTTAAT
Source organism: Nanhermannia elegantula (assembly GCA_034699485.1). Classification (NCBI taxonomy): domain Eukaryota; kingdom Metazoa; phylum Arthropoda; class Arachnida; order Sarcoptiformes; family Nanhermanniidae; genus Nanhermannia; species Nanhermannia elegantula. The sequence continues at coordinate 20,129 of JAQGCH010000001.1, forward strand.
ACAAAGCTATTTGAAATAGATTTGAATCAATTTGATTCGTGACTAGAAGTTCATGTCTTTTCAATTGAAGAGAATTAAGAAGAAAATATAATCCAAGACAACATGTCATTTATCTACAATTTGAGTTCAAAAATAATAACTTAATTTCACTTTTCTTGACTTATATATTATTAATTCAAGTCATAAATAGAGCAGTAATAAGTACTTCAATAATTGATTTGATTTAAAGATTAAATCGTTTTCTTAAATAATTAAAATCAAACTTAATCCTTAAAATTAAATTAAGCATTCATTTCTTGGAATGAATAGTTTTTTCTATTATACATTGGATTATTACTAGCTCTGTAAACTCTGCTCTTATTTTTTCAAAGGCATTAAGTAGTTCCCAGATAAATAAAACTGATTTAATGATAGAAATATAAATATTAGTTATAAGTTAATGCAATTTCTTTCATGTTATCTGATTGTGAAAAATTCAAAAAATTTTTTTCACTGCATCTCTTACTGTCCTTTATTTACTTAATGGCACTCTTACTTTCTTTATAACGCAAAACATGTTTCTTTACTGCTCTACTCTTTTTTCCTCATTTCGGTGTCTATTTTCATGCTTTGATTAAAGTTATGCAGAAATTAAATTAATTTAATTCGCTTTTCAAGTATACATATTAGTGTGTATTTTAAAAATACTTTTACAACGATCTACTCTTTATTCATACAAAACTTGTCTTTTCTATAAATATTCCATTGAATATGAGATATTTCTCAGATAAATAATGTTCAAAATATGAAAAATATTAAAAGATATTACACAACATTTAGTTAAACTCTCGCTAAGTCAAGGACAAGAGGAGGACATTTAATAGTTTTTACCTCAACTATACTTTCGGTTACCATCGGATAAGTTGGTACCACTTGATTGAAAATATTTTGGTCTAAATTTAAATGGGATATCTACAATTTTTAATTAAAATCTAGTTTCAAACAAATAGTGTAATTTTGTTAATGAATTCTAAGGTGTGGCACAATTTTTAAATCAATGAAATTGTCTTTTCAGTGATAATATTCAGTTATATAAGCTGCTGGTCTTATTAGCTTTTTTCTGTTTAATGCTTTTATTTTTCAGATTTTTAAAAATGTAGTGGTCATTGCCATAACTAGACTTTTGCTCTGATAGGGGGCTAAAGCTTAAAAACTTTTTATAGCAGAGCTTCATTAAAAATTCAGATTAAATAATAAAATTTAGTTTTTGAGTGTATTTGTTAAATGCAAAACTGATTTGTGCGCAACACTAGAAGAATAAATAATATTTAACATGATATTTAATCATTATAGTTATTTAAAGTGAAAATCTGTTGTTTTAAAATGCTTTAAACTTAATATTTAGCTTATTTAATACATTCAAACTTTTTTCTTATTTTTTCGTTATCACAGCGTTAAAAACTTTTGCAATATTGAAGATGATTTTTAATTGCGAAAATGTTATCGGTAGTATTATTAGCGCACCTTTTTAAACAAATTTTTAGTCTAATTTTGAAGATTCTTTTTCAATATGCATATGATTCTTTATTGATTCTTTAGCAATGTTTAGTTTTGCTAAACCTCTTGTTTTTATTTAATGTTTTGTTATCTCCTTTTAGTCAAATGGCTTCACTAATATTATGTCCGCAGAGAGTAAAATACTTGTGAAGTATTCTTGGCTTACTTTCCGCGAACGCTCTTTTACTTCAAATCATAGTAAAAATCTAATGTATTTAAGTTTCTCGGCAGAGGTCGTTTTTTATTTTCAATACTTCTTTATACTATAATACTTACACCGAACGTTCTACAACTTACTTCACAAGTAAAAACTTGAGAAGTATTACTCTCCGCGAACATAGTATAATAGTGGTTTCATTACTTTCATCACCGTTGAACAGGAAGGGTGTTGTAATAGGTATCCTTTCCTATTCTATCCAATAATGGCCTTTCCCATCAGTGTATAGCCAGGAAAGGTCCATTTTATTGGATATGATAAGGTAAGCATCACAACAACCCAACCTGTCCAACGCTGATTGTCATAAAATTAAGGCGAATTCAAGAATTGTAAGCTTAAAATAATACAATTTCTAAGCATAACGGCCTAATTGGCCAAACCTTTGAGCATAATTTTTTTGCTATGTTTAAATGTAAGAAATAAATTATTTAATGGCTTTCAAAATAGCCCGAAAAGTCTCGTTTCTAGTGGTTCGCAATAACGAGTACCTGTACTTTTCCATTGAATAAATACTTTAGTGTACTTAAAAAGATTGATAGCGTTTTCAACCCTTTAATATCTCATCAATAGATTTTCCTCATGTTTTACGATATTTTTTAGTAAGATAAACAGTGCCGTAGCAAGCGGTAGGGCAAAGGGAGCTGTAGCCCCATCAGAGCATTTTGAGAAATTCTTTGTGTGACTTATCCTACCCTTCATAGAGATATTTTTTAGATCATTTTGAACTCGAATTTGCTAAAAGTCGTTAGAATATGAAAATCTATTTTTGAATTTATTTAAAATAAAACTTTAAATTCAGAGAATTTTTTAGATTCTTAGCTCCACCAGACATAAAATCCTAGCTAAGGCACTGATTATAGAGCCTGTGGCTATAATGCAAAAAAGTGTTTAAAGAATCCCAATCTAATTATATTATTTTAAACACATTTTTCATTGGATTCTCTGATTTATGTTATGGAATAAATTCCTTTAAAATAATATTTTAATCGAAAATTTTTATTTGACTGACTTTGTAGAAGACAAATATATTGCATGAAATTGGTATCAAGTTCTCGGATAACTTATGTTCAGATAATTAGTCACATCAATTAAACTATAAGAAGTTTGGTTTACTTCTTAATTTTGATAACTTAGTATTGGCTTTTGGTGTAATTCTAGTACAACTCCCATCCGATGTCATATAGCTTTGACTATTTTTTATCATATCCAAGGACATTACATAATAAATCTTGAATTTTCTTTTACTTCATCGCTTTATGCATCACATACACCTATTTTTTGCAATTGTTCCGAACTTTTTTCAAAGATTTCCTGTTGATGAGCGCGATAGTAATGAATGTGATATTGATTACAGTGACAGAAAAATGCAAGGCGTGTATACGTGTTCTGCATATCCAGCCTTGTAATGTGTTTAGAGTTTATTATTTTTCAACACCGTTTTTCTTTCAAAGTCGTTCAGGACATTCTCGAAAGATATTAAAATTTTTGTTTTTCAATTGACGTGAAATTATTATTAAACTGTCACTTATTTATTAGAATTACTTATAGATAATTTTATCACTGATATACTCATGTGATATAAATTTATATTTAGGATCTAATTTATAAGTATCCTAAAAAAGTAGGCGCGAAAGTGTGTGGGCTTCAGATATAATTTTCCTTCATTACTATAAGGCTTCTCTTTGTTTACTAACAACACATTTTTATATTATATAATAAAATAATTTTTTGTTTCTTTTATTGATATAAAAAGTAAAAGTAAAAATGTGTGACAAGAATGCAATCCAATGTTTGCTATCGCATAAAATTCAGGTTAAGATTTTTAAATAAGTCTGGGTGGAGTCATCTTTTTTGTAATTTAGATGATGCGAAACCTCTAAATTGTAGGAATCTTTTCGTTTCAATTTAATTTGAGAGATATGAAGTTCAAGTTGACTTAAAAGAAATCTTCCCACATCTCATCTCACTTTAAAATATAACTTTCTTTCTTTTAATATTACTGCATAATAAACTTTATTTTGTATGCTATGTTCACGCCAACAGTGCTTTATTGATTAGACACTAAAGTCTGAGTTATATGCAATTCAAACGAGACATGTGAAAATTATTTTACTAGAGTTACACTAACCTCTAAATGCTGCCCACATTGTTGTAAAATATATTATCAAAAGAATTCATGTAAATCGTGCTTTTATTTAAATGTAAATAATTTTTTTAACTCAATTTTAATCTTTAAAATGAATTGTTTTTACAGATAAAATCCATTTAAAATTACTAACTTATATTTCAAATAAAGTTGTGGATAATTCTGAGTTCTCTACAATATTTGAGATTTATATACAGATAATATTATTAAACACTTAATGAGATGATAATAGAAAATAATTACGAGTCAATTTATATATAAATACTGCATTTATATATATATATATATATATATGCAGTATATACGGGTCAGGCTTTAATAAAGGGGATCAGCGTTTTCAAAATCCTAAAAAATATATATTTGATTTTTTCAAGTTTTATGAAAAACTAAAATAATACATTTTAACGTTACTTTAAGTAAATAATGTGTCAAAAAATTTAACTCAAAATGTTTTTTCTTAAAAAATGAACTTAGAAAACCAGTGAATTTACGCATCTTCATCATATTTTTGAGGAAAAACTGAAAATATTCTGACAAAAATTATTTTTAAAAAATTTGGTTTCAAAGCTTATTTAAAAAATGATCTTACAAGTTAGAAAAACTTATCTCACTTTTTTCTGAAAATATCTGTACATAACTTAAATTTTTTAGGTGCGAAAAATGATTTTGCACAAAATTGTCTCAGAAACTGATAAATTTTGATACCCCTAGATTTTGAGCATTTTCGTCAGCTAACCCTCACTATAAAGCTTTAGATCTTGACAAAGTCTAATACTGGTATATATTTCATTATGCATTAAAATAACATATTTATTACAAGAGGTCTATCAGTTATCTAAAATTTTGAAAACTTTACTTCTTCACAAGGCTGAAGGTTGTCCATAGTCAGGGTTAGATCTCTTCATCAAAAGGTGTAATTGACATTAGATTTATGACAATAAATTTAATTCATTTTTAACCTTCATTTTTGAAACGTAAGTTATTACCAATTAATTGATATTCTTTATAGAAAATGAAATTGTTTGAATCATTATAAATATAAGTGACAGTATAATGATACTGTATTCATGAATTACACAAAGAAAATCAAACAATAGACTATTTTAAAATTGATTTCGTTTCGGAGTGACACCAAATTTCACAAACATTGCTATTAAGTGCGCATAACTTTGAAACTTCTTTGTATAAGTACTTAAAAAGTAGTAATGATAATGATTTTAGAGACACTTGAATATTACGATTATGAACTCAAAGCATAATTCAACAAAATTACTTATTTTAGAGTAAATATAATTTTTTTACTTATTTTTAAAAAAATAAGTTATTTTAAATGTCAAAAAGCTATTAGTGTCAAGTTGTACCACAAGAATTACCATACAATAAAATTAAGCGAAATTATAATTAATGATTATAACTTATTTTATTGCATTCCATTGAACCGATTGTAAAAAGAACTTCAAAATTCACTTTTCCACTGTTTCAAAACATAGCCATTACTTTTAGATGTCTTTGAATTGATTTTACGGCATGAAAGGGTATAAAAGTTATTTGAATTCTATTATTTTATTGCTTTCATGTTAGTGAGGAATCTCACGTGTACTTCAAGAATCTGATTGTGTAAATTAAAAGTTAGTTTTAAAAATTATTTATTTAAGAAAATTTTATTATTTAGAGTCACACTAATGGTAGTTAATTATCAATATAGAAAAGGAAAGAATTGTTCAAATATTTATACAACAATGTTATGCATAACATTGAACAGAAATGAACTTAAACATCATTTCTTCAATTTCTAGATTTGTACTTTTATTTTTCAATTGTTTTCCTTTAATTTTACTTTTACGAGGATTTCAGAAAATTTCGAACAAATCAATTGGTTTGATAATTGAAATTCTTGAAAAGTCACTCATTGAATAATTTTTAGTTTGTAATCATTATTTACTAGCAATTGATTTCTGACCATTAACACAATGAAAATAAAGCAAATAAGTTTACAACTGACTGTATTGATATTAATAAATGCAAAACAATAAGTTTTATTTAATAGTATTTATATTAACATTATTTTATGTGAGAAGGCCTGACATTCTAATGATATTCAAAGTTTTTGACCTCAGGCAGTCTCTCAGATTATAAGAGTATTCATTAGCGTTGATGTTTAAATTTTGGTTCTTTAATAATCATAAAAATACTATTAATCCAATGTAATAAAGCCATTCATTTTTATTCAATTTAATAACTATTAAACATAAAATAATTCTTTGATTTAACATTATATGCGACTACTCTGTAGATCTTTTTAATAATACAAATTCTAAAAATAGTTGCTTTTGTTAATCTAATAGTTACAAGAGGTTGAACATCAAAGTTGAATACCAAAAAACTCGCTCACTGTGTCATTATAACAAACCCATCAAAGAATAAGTGTTCGTAGAGACCAGTTATTAAGGTTTATAAGACTTTATTCAATTGGAGAAATCCTGCTGTGCGGACATTAGCTGAAAGACTTGGAAAAGCGAAATTTGCGTGTTTAACCATTATTGATAATGACCCATATGTTAACTTCTTTCAATTTTTGCAAACGATAACTTCAAATGTATTACATTTACATTTAAATCCAATTTCTTTTACAAGTCTTTATGTTTGAGTAAATAATTTATTTCTAAAGGAATGAATCGTATTATCATTTAGTAATCAATAAAAAATCATTGAATTCTAAATATCCACTGTATATGAAAATGTGGAACAAATTTATAAAGTTTTTTCTGCTTAACAACTATTAAATTTTTTATGATAATTAATTTTTTATTTTGATTCAAATAAAAATGCAATCCATAATAAATAATTACTATAATGTAAAGAAGTGGTCCTAATGTTTAAATATTTTAATTGCAGTTTTGATTTTATATGAAGTTTCGAAATGTTTCGTAACTTCAATTCGAAGTTATTCTCATTAAATTGTCACTTCAAGTGTCTGAGAATAGAGAACTTAATGATATTTATATTTAAAAAATAATTAACACTAATGTTTTGGTTAATATAAAATCTAATTTTACTTATTTGCATAACGTATTACTTATTTATTACCCGTCTGTTACGTTATTAAGTATATAAGATATATATTTATGACTATTAAAATAGACACTAAAATGCTTTTTATAAACTGTTTAAGTTTTAGGTTAAATTATTTTAACCAATAAAGCATTTGACATAATATTCAAATTAACTGAAAATTTATATCCTCGGGTTATATCGTACAGTACATTACATGATGATAAACCTTGAGATGCTTTTTATCCCAAGACAGACCTTAATATATCAATATATACTATACTTAATAATTTGTGTGATACGCAATTTCTCACACATACACACACCTGAATATTAACTTTTTGTTAATGCACTTCTGTATATAATATTCATGAATAAAACCCTTTCAAGTTTGCATTTATTATCAAAGTTATTCACAAGATCTTGAAATTTCTCTTTTGACACGAAAATAACTTATCAATTCTCAGTGAATAGATTATTAAAAACACTTTTTTTGCTAATTTTCGAAAAGCTCAATGAGGTTTTAGACAATTATATTTTAGTTTACTATATAGTACTTTACTATTGATTGTAGCAATTGTTCGTCAAACAAACAATTCTTCAACTCATGCTTTCATTTCAAAACAAAAGCAATGAAATAAATATTTTTCAATTTCAATGAGCTATTATGGCTTACATTAATCAGTGAAATAATTTGATCTTATGATATAATTCGCAGTCTTAATGGTTTGATTGATTGGCTTATTCGAGATTAGGTTTAATTGTAATTTTGTACAAAATCACAATGAAATGTAAAATACGAAAGTTTTGCTGTTAATAAAAGTGTTTTACATCAAAACTTGATTAAGATTTAATTTATGTATAAATTACTTTCTATATTATATCGAAAAAAGATAATAATTGTAGAAAAAAGTTCTACCTCTGAATTAATGATTCTCAATAAAGAAGTTATATTTAGAAAAGAGATAATTTTTTATATAAACTGTTTTCATGAAATTATAATAGCGATGTGCTATTTGGCGATTAATTGCATAATTAACTGAAGATATATAAAAATATAGTGCAAAATGTGATTTCGTTGATCAGATTCTGTTGACGTGAGTTCTCTTTTAGATACCCTTTCAAATTGAATTACCTGACGAGTCAATGACTTACAGGCACTAAAGTTTATTTATTGTACAGCATTAATCTTAGAATGTCTTAGAGTTAAAGCAATAGTTATACTTTCTGCCGACTTATCTATTCGTGAGACTCATGAATTCAACTTTTGTTAACAGCTAATCGGCAAAAGTGGTCAAACAGTTTTGCAACTTGTGATGCCTATCGTCAAAGAATTATCATTAAAAATGCCTACAATTCATTTACTTGATTCTGATGTTCTCCTCGATAATGAAGAGTCTGCAGCACTACTAGAAGGAGAAGATATCAGTGTTTCTGAAGTATTGATAGAATCAGATGCAGTGAATGGTAAGTAATACAAACTTTTCAATTATTAGAAATCGCTTTGATCTCACGCATTCTCTTCATTTTTCGTATTAAATAGAATTTGATACACGATTTGCTATTGTGGAAAAACTTTTGATTAGTGAACAAGAGTTTTCACGTACTATTAAAACAGTAAAAGATTTATATGAGAAGCCTTTGAGGTAAGTCTTAAAGCAAAAATCATTAAAATATTATTAAAATATTTGGCTCTTAATTACTGGGACGAAGACGTCGCTAAATTCAAGTTTAAAAAAATTACTATTTTAATCATTATAATCAAAATATTATAATTATTGCTCTCATGCTTAAAATATGCTTATATTACGATATAATAAGATGATTGTGCTCTTCATACTGTTTATAAGATTTTATTTTTTGTTTTTTTTACTCAATTAAACTTCAGTTTATTCTTTTCTTAATTATAGCAAATATAATAATCACACTATTTCTCAGAGATATTCCTACGCTTTATATTCAGAAATATGTTAATTAAAAAATATAATAGAATTTGATGCGATTTAATATTTATTAAAGTGCAGTACATTGATCTCATTTACTGCCAAACAGTGAACGTTAAGAAAACCAAGTGTTAACAAATATTGATATATGTTATATTTAAGTTTCAATTACAAACCCAAATTGAATAAGTTACAGTACATGTACAGTAAACTATACTTAGAGCTTAACGTCTTCGGCGTGACGCCGAATAATTCGAATATTGCCGCCGAATCCCAAAAAAATTATTCGGCGTCTTTAGATCATTTTAATAACGCAAATAACGCCGAATAAACAGAATTTTTTGAAAAACAACATAGAAAAACACTTTTTGAATAGCAGTGATTTTCAAGCTGTAAGCAATTTAAAATTTATTAACTTTAAAGACTTATTTATAAATTCGGTTATTAATACAATTATTTCGTAAGAATAATTCTATATGAATAAAAAGTAGACATTTTTTAGAATTTTTGATAACAAACATGATTTCAATCATATTTTAATTAAATTCTACTTAAAATAATACAAGAAAATGATTGGCAATTCAATGAGAGTGCGATCATTTACATGAAGGCCTAATAGTAACAAAAATAGAAAAACACGAGAAAACAGTGAAGAAAATATTGCTGAAGAAGTCTTAAGCTTTAAATATTGTGGCATTGAATTCGATTATGAAATTTTTTAACTAATTTTCTTAATACGAAATGAAAAAAACTTTTTACCCCAAATACTACCGCCGAATTTGGGAAAAATGCTTCGGTTTTCCTTTATTTCGAATTTGTCATTCGAGTTACGCCGAAAAAGTTAATCTCTAACTATACTGTATTCTATATTTCCTGCAATAATTATAATCGAGAACACATATTGTATAAAAATGAATTAAATCATTAAGAGAAACCATAAGAATTAAGAAATTTTACCAAAACTTCACATCTTTCTTAATTTACTACTTTTTTAATTAAATGCATAAAAAACTTTAATAGAATTAAATTGTTTTGAAATAAGTAAAACTAATTATAACACTATATCACACAATATTGTAATTAGAAATTCAAATCTTTAAATATAAGTCAAATAGAATTCAAAACGTATGAATTTTTTATAAAATCCCATAAATAAAGAGAATCCTTATTTTGTCAATATATGTGAGCGTTTCCCAAACTCCATTTGGCGAAGCACTGGTGCTGCATTCAACAGGTTCAGGTGCTCCGCCAGAAAATTTATAACTTTCTAACAAAATTCCGCGTCTTTTTTCAATTTTAGATTTGATATAAAAACGAATAAAAAGCTTAATATATTAGACACTTTACTAACACAGATATATACAGAGTACTAACACAGACTCTAAAGCATGCATTCCATAAGTTGTCAGCAGGTTGTGCTGAAGGGGAAGGAACTTTTTTAGGGTTGTAAACGTTACATCATAATATTTAAAGAGTGGTACGAATACAAAAAATATCTTAACTTTATTTTTGGTATTTTTCAATAAATAACTTGTGTTTATGCATAACAAAAATAAAGTTAAGATATTTGTTGTATTTGCACCACTCTTTAAATATTATGGTGTAACGTTTACAACCCTAGAAAAGTTATTTTCCCTTCAGCACAACCTGCTGGCAAGGTATGATGCATTCTATACTTCGCACTATTTATTTGGAACATAAGTGCTCCAAAAAGTCTTTACATATGCCAAAGTGCTCCCCAACCCAAAAAAGTTTGGGAAACTCTGATATATGTGATGTGTTGTGTTTTTAATTTTAGTTAAAATGAAAATCAGTTATTTAATTTAAATGGCTCACAAAAATCTATAAACTATTAAATAATCGATTGAAATCAATTCTGACCACAAATATAAATTACTTAATCTTAAATTCAAATTATTGTCAAATGTAATTCAAATTTTTGATATTATTATTGATACAATACAAATACAGCACAAATTAATTAAGTAGTACTATATTTTTTATACAAACATGGTATAGCAGAGAAAGGAGCACGATTGAGATGGTTGAGACTCATTTCTGAAGGGATTTGTGCTTAATTTTAGTGATTCCATAGAACATAATGTTATGCTAAAAGTTTAAATCTTACATAAAACAGATTTGAGAATCGAATAGTTATATTTTGGCAGTCAGACCATTTATCTATATCTATAGATGTTTACAATGTATATTCAATGACTCTTTCATATTTCCCATAGAATTTACGTTAGATTTTTATCCAGTTTAAGAATCTGTATGCAATATAAAAAGGGATTAAATTAATGTATTTCTTGCGTTAATGAATCTAATAATTATTTTCTGCGCTATTTTTTTTAAAGAAAGTAAATTTATTTCAATTATTATCAAATCGTGACACTTAATGATTAGATAAGAATTAAAAATAGCAATTAATATATTAAATCATTTATTTTGTTTCTGTTTTGTCTAAAATTCTCAGACACTTTGCAGACAATGTACTCATTCAGTACTCATTAAAAAAAGAATATAAAAAATAAATGCAATTTGTATTAAAAGCAAAGCAATAGTTGTAAAAAAATGTAAAATATATAATTTGATTAAAATAACATTTAACTTAATCTTTTATTCAAAAATTTTATAGAAAGCTTTTATGTATTGGTAATGAAGAACATCGATTACTATTTGATTGGACTGAACCCATGGGATCGATCAGTTGTCTGATGCAATCAAAGGCAAGTCTTAAATTGAAAATTTAAATTTGAACAATAATTGAAGCATAATTAGCATAAATGATCGAAAGATATCCTCAATAGACATAATAGTGAATGAATAGCAAAACTGGAGGCAATGTGTCAGTTGTGTCAATATGTTATTGATGTATAAGATGTTATGCTCTTAAAGAGGTTTATAAAAAAGGGTTTATATAAAGGTAATAAGCAATAGTGTGGCTGATTTGCACTATAATTTCAATGGTCAGTCATTATATATACAAATTTAAATAAATATTAGTATAAAAAAAGTTATATATAGTTTACCAGAGTATTAGCTCAACATTATAATTATCGAAATTGTATGTTTTTATACATATACATAAATATATTTAATAAGCGATGTAAGTCACGAAATGATTGAAATTGTTAGCCTCTCTCTTACAGATTCTTTACTTTAATTTATCTCTTAAATGAAGGACTCATTCAATTCAAGGATAAAAAGGAGTTCGAAAAATATTTATCCGCTTAAGTTTTTGAACAAATCTAATCTGTTTTAATTAATCATTGAGCTCATAATCCTTCACGTTATTTAATAAACTTTGGTATTAAAAAAAATACAAAAACTTTTATTATTATCTTCTAATTAGTGAATTATTTTGACAACATTTAAATGACATTAATCTTATGTGAAATTGAATTAATTGAAATGTTTCTCAACTTTTCAACATTTCTTTGATTAAATCCTCAAAAAATCGCAATTAAAAAATTGAAGCATTTAGAGGTCAATTTGATTAGCGTGTGCTCTAAAAATAATTAACATGCTTTGTAATCTACAATCAAACATAATTATATAATGATATTAAAGTAGAAATTATACTCACTTTCATTTTTTCAACATTTCGTGAATTTTAATCTCAGTTCAAGTTTCGCCCACATTAATGCTTAAATCATTTCTTTGTTAGGGTTTATAATAAAAATTTAGAAAAACATCACAAATACAGTACTGCATAATAAATAAAGATATTACAAAAGAGTTGAGGCGTTTACACGATTTTTCATATAATTTTCATTCATTATTTTGTTGTCAAAATTCTTTACTTTACTATTAGTATTGAAATCATTTTTTAAAGTTAGAGTATTTGGACTGTATTTGGAGCCAATCTCTCATTGAAGTTAAAGAGTTAAAAACGAAGGCCTCAGATATTAAGCATAATTTCATACCAATAATATTTATGGGGAAAAAAATGATTTTGATAGCCCAAGAACTTAATTTGAGTTCATTTAACCTAACTTTTGTCCTCTCAAATAAGTACATATGATTCGAATAAACCATTTTTAAAGTTTGCATGAACTACAGCTATAGTGGTTTTATAATATACCCAATTGTTTCACAATTGATTAAAATTATATTTCAATATATTATAACTCATGTTTAAAAATGAATTGCGTTTCAATTTATTAATAATTGAATCAAAATCAAGATTTCTTTTTGCTTTTGACTCCGGTTAACATTGAATAGAAAATAGTTAGTAATTTGATAATAAAATTTAAGTATGAAATGAAGAGCCAATAACTTAAACATATTTGGCTGAAGGCATTACTCAGACTTATTCGAAAATGAATTGCTTTATAATTAGGAATTTTAGTTATTTTTAGATTGATTATAGCCTTGTTTGCTATTTTCATTTTACAATAATTTTGATTATTAATAATTTTTAAAGACTTTCCTTGAGTTGTTTTGTATCATATTTGAGCGTTTTATTAACACGAATGAGTGGAATGAGTGAAACTTAAGATTACTAAATCGTAAGTTATATCCGACATATTCTATGTTCACATAGTTTATGTTTTAGTCAATCCGAGTACGCATTTTTAAAAAGCTATTTTAGTTATCATTAGCATTATCTTATTAGAGAATGATTATGAAGTTTTTTTAAGAAAGAGAATGAAAAAGATATCATTATAATAGTAAAATTCATAATTTTATTATTTTTTTCATAAAAATTAGATCATATTTGTGAATATTCAGAGTTGAGTTAAGATAATTTATGAGAGTAACGAAATTCAAATTCTGTTAAAATAAATAATGATCTCATAGAATTAATTGATGATGTTGTATGTATTCATATCTGATAATAAAACATACAGTAGGCTCTAGTTATAAAAACAGCAAAATGCAAGAAAAATTCGTTTATTATAATGAGAGTTCATTATAAGCGAAGTTATTTATTATTATAACGGGGTGTAAGATAAAACCCGGACTAAGTTTATACCATAAAAACTGTGACTCCGAATAATTATTTTTAATTGAATAATATGTCATTTTGAAGGTCACATATTAGGCTATAATCGATATGATTTGTAATTGTTTACAATTTATTTTGTATTAATTATGACCTCTAAACCAGAGGTATTGCTTGAACGGGTCGTCACATTTTGTCTGTCACATAATCAAAAGTTTGCATATTTTACTGTCAAACATTGCCAGAAAGTATAATTGCACTTTAAAACAGCTCTAAAAATGAAATATTTATCAAAAAAGAGAAATATCAAGAAATAAGACAAGAAATGCCTCCAAATTATGATAAAATCAAGAAAATTGAGGTTAAAAGAAAGTGTTCATTTCATTACCATTACTTTCTATGGGATGACGTTGTTTTACAAATATTGCAATCCAGCAAATATCCCGCTATGACAACGAATCAGCAAATTTTTGGATATTTTTGTTGGGTCGTTAACAAGAATGGTTGGAAAGAGTAAAAGACTAAACAACTCGAAAATATAATTAGGCTGTTTTATAAAATACGACCCGAATGCTGTCAAAAAGATTTTTAATAGTGTCCAAAAGCGGATCCGGAAATATACATAAGATGGATAATTAGCTATCGTTCATTTATACCGTTTAATTTGGTATATAATGTTTCTATAATAAAATTTTCATGAATTTATATTTTATTAAACTTTAGAAAATTGAAATTTAATCCATTCCGGATTTTATCTTACACCCCGTTATCTACAGTATAGCAAACCAAATAAAATGTATATTGTAGTGAACATCTCAATATACCCAAGTTCCTTATCATAAGAGTTTACTGCATACCTGGGCAAGCTCCCAGGGGGTCCTTTGGGGGGGGGGGGTCCATTTCTGGATTTCTCAAAAATTCAACGGGGTGGTCAAATTCATCGGTTTTAATAGGCAATGTTTTGTCAAAAATCGTTTTCCCGCCAATATTTTTTCAGAATTTATCCCTTTTATAGAGTATATTTAAAAATAATAGATTTCAATTCCATTTTTTATGCATTAAAGCATAAACCTAATTATTAAACTTTTAATAAAATTTTAATTTCTAATCAAAATCAAAGGGGGGACCAAAGGATATTTTCTCAATTTTTCAAAAAATATCAAAGAGGGGACCAAGGAATACATTTTGTTAAAACTTGAAAAGAATCAAAGGGGGACCAAGGTACGATTTTTTGACTTTCAAAAAATTTTGGGGGGGTCAACCCTTAGGCACCCTATGCCTTGCTCAGGTATGGTTTACTGTTGTTTACAATTCTTTAGAGCTATAGAGAAAAATTGAATTTCCGATAAAGTGATGGCTAGAGTATTAAATAACAAATTACTAGTACTGGTAAATTGCAATACAGTATTATTAAAAAAAAGCAACTTTTATGGGAAACTAAGTGCTAAGACATTCAGTTCTGAAATTTGCATTAATAGCTACTGTTCTGTTTTTTACACATACTATTTCTAAATATTGAAAATCGTGAATCACGTATTTAATTGTAAATCACGATTCAATTGCAATCAGTTGTCAATAATAGGAAGTTATTGAATATGAGATGAAATTATGGCAAACTCTATAGTCAGTCAAATTAATCGGATATTAAGTCTTGAAAACAATGGCAAATATTTTACTTAATTTAATTAATTTGGATTTATTTCAATTTTTAACTTTTTAGATCTATTAACTAATAATAATTAATCACATTTAGTTATACTGGTATTGTGTTTTCGCTATTTGGGTATTTTTTCTATTATTTTTATATCTTTTAAAAATGAATGACTGTATTGAGTTTGGGCGGAAACAAGTTTTAATTGTTTCCCCTTTTTATATGATTTAAGTTCTGATGAATAAATCATGAAAAGAGAGACACGCGCTAACAATTAACTCAATGCCATAATAATTTCCAAACTAAAATATTTTTAATAAATCTCATGCTAAGGATTAAAAAACTTTTTACTGATATATCTGGAAAACAGAAAAAGTTTCAAAGTTAGAAAATTAGAACACTTTAAAAACAATAATATAGAGATTTCAACTTTGTATTAATATTAATGTATAGCAAATAATAGATTGAGTGATCAGAAAAATAATTAAGACTTCTATAAAGGTATGACTTCTAATATGATTATTATACTGTATAAGTAAACAACTGTTTGAAGAGATCGCTATACGATTATCAGTTGAAATAGTTTCAAAATATTTTTCGTGAAAGTATGTTTTATTTTTTTAAGCTTTTTTAAAAAAAAGTCTATAAAAATAATTTGCCTTAAGCATCAAAATATGAAATTCAATAGAAGTGATTATTGAGAATCATTAGTAACTTATAAGAAAGTATAGAACTTTAGTTTATTTAATGAAAGCGCGTTAGAGTTGTTCAAAATGAAATGTTTATGCCTATAAAGCAAAGTATTGTTTATATGTAACACTAATTTTAAACTTATATTAAACTTATTGTTTCTCTAGTAAATTACTATTTGAAAAAATAAGTAGAATTGTGTTAACTTCTTGATCGCGTGCGAATTCAGTCCTTGAATTTGGGAGATTTCGATCAATTCTTTGAAAAAGTTTAATCAAAATATGTTTACTTTAGGAGTCATCAAAATTTTTATGTTAATGTTTAAATGATGTGTTGATATTATGGCAATGCTTCTCTTTAGGACTCGATCAAAACTTTTGATAAGTATTTACGATTCTCGTAAAGTTGAATCAAAGTCAACGAATTTGGTTTTTCACAAAGTTATTCCAATTCGAGATGTCATTAAAATTTGAAGAAAAAAAACTATTTTAGAATTTGTATTATATTTATGTCACGAAATTCCAATTATTTTCTTTAATTAGTCGTTTACTACAACAGATATTTGATTATAAATTGGACTCAAAACACTTCTTTAGACAAATTCAAATGAAATGAGAGATAATCGCTTAGTTTAAAAGATAGAATAATTACCAGTAAATCATTAAACATTCCTTTGAGAAGTTGTGTAAGAAGTACTGATAGCTTATGAGAACTTTGATCAGAAGCTAAGTTAAAATGAAGAGACAAATGGTTGCGCATCATTAAAAGTATTGGATACTTATCGTGACCTTATTATAAATAGAGTAGTTATGTGACCGATCATTTAAATTGATATAATTAGCTGTTTCTTCATAATAATATGTTTTGAAAGGAATCACTAATTTATATCGAACTTTGGAGTAGTTTTTTATTTTTTTCTTAACAAAACTCTTTTATCTGATAAACTTTAAAGTAGGACTTCAGTAAACTAACAAAGTTTTCAAAATATTTGGTCTTAAAAAAATAAAATCTCCATAAATTCATGTGTTCTCCAATTTCTAAAAATCTAATGTGAAAATGAGTCTAATATGCATATAATTAGAACTTATAAAAATTGAGCTCATTTAACAGTTTAACTCAACATATTTTCAGTACTTCTGAACTTTGAAATTTTGACAAACGTTGAACTTAACAAACATATACAGCGATATACAGCACAATATTATTTTTTACAGGTTTTTAAGTTAAAACTTACGTCAAATCTTTAAATAATTTATGAACTTTAGATCTAATTATATATATTACAAGATTTATTGAAATAAAATTATTGATTATTAATTGTGGTTATATTTGGGCGTAAACTCAAAATTTTTAAGAAATTCTAAAATTAGCTAAACTTCAATCCAAAAACGAATATAAATGATTTGTAACTAAGTTTTAAAAAAATAATATTTACGATAAATTTTGAGAGTTGGGACGTTCAGTATCTGATTCATTGAATGTTCTATTCAATTAATTAAACATTATTCGTATCTTTAAATCACTTCTCTGTTTGTTTCAAATGATTAATGGATAGAGAGTTTGTTTTTTGTTTGATAATTGGAGTTTCTATTTCTAACTCTTTACAGCCGTTCACAGCATGTCATGACTTTATCATAAAAGTTTGCAGAGATTATTATTCAAAAAAATGAGAGTTCTCTCAATAAATAAATCAATCTATTCTTGTCTTTTACTCACTTAAGTGACCTGTTATTACATTTTTAGCTTTAAAAAAATATTTCGGTCAATAGTGGATAAACCTCTAACTTTTTTCTACTAATGTTCTAAAAAACATATATTTTTGTTTTTTATATTAGACGTTCAATTGTTTCGTTCAATTCAAATGAATTAATATATAGTACGAATATAAAGTATCATTTCTACGCAACTTTTTTATTCTAAATTATTTCACTAATAGTAAATTATTATAAATTATAAGCTTTAGATAACGAGGCTTAAATTTTTAGTTTTCGAGCCCGTGTACTGCACTGTACAGTAGAGATGCTATTTTGAAGAATTTTTCGAGCCCGACCCGCCCAAGCCGGGTGGCTCGAATTTCTAAGCCCTCCCGAAAACCCGTAAAGCCGGATAAGCCCGGTAACATATTAAAAACAAAATGATTCAAGCAAAATTATCTATTTATTCAAAATTACAACGAATAAACTATTTTTTTATCAACTTTAAATAGTTTTCTAATTAATACTGACAGGATAGCTCAGTAGTTAGGCGCTGGCTCTTAATTGAGTCAAAAGTTCACAATTAACTAAGTGGAAGTGGGTTCCATGGTTTCGAATCTAACCGTACGTCAAAAAAGTTTTCAAAGACTTGCATATACTAAAGAGGCTCAAATTATTGTGCTCTAAACCGGGTTTAGTTAGTTAGCCCGGGATTAGTTAGAAATATTTGATTGTCTCACAGGCAATGTGATTCACAATATCCTAATCTGGCATTAATTGCTTTAATATTTTAGAGTCAGAAAAGCGTTATTATAAACGAATGTAACTTGGTGATAAGTTTTTACCTACTAGTAGTAATAAACTTAAATTAGTGTTTTTTCTATAAACAAACATTTTTATTAATACTATTTTCCAAAATTTTCGGGTCACGTGATTATGGTTATATATCGGGCTTACCCGACCCGACCCGGTGCTTTTAAAACTCAAGACCGACACGCCCAAACCCGGTGATTTTTCAAAGCCCGCCCGGTATTCCCGTGATCCGATTAGCACCTCTACTGTGCAGCATAGTTTCTCAAATGGTCGATCGCCAAACGATTTTGTTTACAATTTGGTTCTATGGAATCATTGAATTTTAGCAAAAAAAAATCCCTTAGAAGGTGACCAAAAATTTGTGATTACCGCTCCTGTACATTAAAGTTCCCTACAATAACCCTGCATAGTAACTGCTAACCATCCTTCCAAATGTACTTTTCATAAAAAGCACAAACAAAAAGAATTAGAAATGATATCTTTTTTCAATTGGACATTCACTCGAAGGATGATTCGCCATTGGGTTATATTGAGTCAATTGTACTGTACATTGTAATAAAAGCATTTACAGTGCATTTCACTTTTTCAATATTTTTTTATAAAGAAAATCTGAATCACATTATTGCTATTATTGCAAACACACATACACACGAGGTCGGACACACTGACATCATTAAAAATAATATAGATACATTAATTATTACAGTGAGACTTCTATTAAAGGTCAAAATTATTTTTATTTATTATCCAAATGAGTATATCGTATATATCCTCATCTGATCCTCATGTGTCCAAACCTATATATCTTAATTGTTTAGTCATTAATTAAATAATAGAATTGGTTTAGATTTAAACTCAATAAATGTTCAAAAGTTTTAGTAATAATATTTAAAAAGATTGACTGAGATGTCGCCACGCATTATGTTCTTTCAGATATTTTCGCACCAAATTATTATTAACTCTGTTAAGTCTTACTAAGAATCTTCTAAGTCTTGTTTTATAAAAGCTAAAGATTATGCTTC
Organism: Nanhermannia elegantula; assembly: GCA_034699485.1. Lineage (NCBI taxonomy): Eukaryota > Metazoa > Arthropoda > Arachnida > Sarcoptiformes > Nanhermanniidae > Nanhermannia > Nanhermannia elegantula. The sequence goes on from JAQGCH010000001.1 coordinate 39,843, forward strand.
AAACAAAATAATAATCAAGCCTTGAATTAATAGTGAATTAGCAGTTTTTATTTTTAAAACCAATCTTAGAAAAATTCCCAGAAAATGCATTTAAACGTTTGCCAAAATCTAATTTTAATTTTTAAATTCTGATTCCCTATAAAAAACGTTTTGATTTTTCTAAATTTAAATCATGATAAGCACCAGGTTTAGGGAAAATGTGAGGCTTTTGCTTATTTTTTTATTATATTTGTCATCAAAATGTGCAAATTAACTACTTTTGTGTACACAACAGTAAAATTGATTTGTTGTCCTTAAAATAGAAGACTTTTCTTTTAATAAGGATAGAATCTAACTTATCTCATATATTCTACAACAGCTGCTTTTCTACAGTATAATAGGCTCAATTTATTCAAAAACTGTAAAACATTTAGTAGTCCTTTTAAAATCAAATAGAACTTCAATTAACTTTAAAATCTATCAAATTATTGAATATTTAATACCATTTTGTTGAGAATAAAATCCCTGAACTTGAGAATAGTTCTTTAGTGGGGTCAAAACTCGTCGGGTTTCATTCAGTCAAAATTTAAAAAATATTTTCACAAAATTAGAAAAATATTAAGAGGGGGTTGAGGTTTGTTTTTTCATTAGAGCAATACAGACGTATATACAATTGAAACATGATTACTGACACATTTTCAAAAATTGTTTCCCAAAAGTCTAAGGCTTGATAATAATAAAGCATATTATGAATCATGGCTTTGCCTTAAAGTTTTAATCCTGTTATAATATCATATCCTGTTGATATGGTTGGGATGCTTTTGGTAACCTTACGAGTAGCGGGAACTTAAGGAACTCTTATGAATAGACTTCTCTTTCCAGTCTCTAATCGTTTATTTTGTTTTTACGCCACTTTATAGAGTTGGACTGGAATTAAAGCTTAATTTTAAACTCTTGAGCTTAAACTTAGCTGTTATTCAGTTATAAGTTGTTCTATGACTCGTAAATGTCATTTCAGACTACGGTATTTGAAAATATAAGCCCTTTTAGAATGAAAGGCAACAGTCTCTTCATGACACGCATTCTTAGAGTCAAAATTTAGTTCCGATACATATTTTAATGAGATTATGTATAAATTCCAAAATTGATACTCATTTCAGAGTTAGATCACAAAATTCCATAATTATTTTTTACATTTTTATATTGACTTTATGGCAAATACTCATATATCATGAATTTAAGATTCTTTCCATTATCACAAATGTTACTTTAGAAATCACAGACATTCAGAAACTTCAGTCTTTTTTCTAATAAAGAAAAGTAACCATAAATATAATGTAATCTAAACATAAAGTAAAGCTTTGGTTATTTAAATCAGCAAATATACAGTCACTATTGGTTATCATTATTAATATTTGAGTACATATTACTTTTATTTATAGAAATTGTATTGAAGGATATTTCAATAATAATTTAGAATAAATATAGTTTATACAGTACCGAAAATAGAAATATATAACTGCACCCTAAGAACTAAGTAAGATTATATGGTAAAAAGTAAATTAATGTTCAAATTTTTACAAATATCTTCCGATAACTTTAAATTAAAAAGCATTTATTACGTGTTACTTTTCACTGTTAAGTTATTTTATTTGTACAAATTTTTAAGAATCCTTCGATTAATTGAAGGTCCATTGTTTGGTACACATCATCTCATTTTTTGGTTTCATTCATTGTTCTGTTTATATTTAAGAAGTTAATAGAATATCACTTATATTCTGTGAAATCAAAATTTATTCGATCTTCAGATCCCTCTGTTTTATAGGATATTTTATGGCACACCCAGTATTTAATATCAATATGAAAAAAAGATTGATTGTTCTAAATATATCTAATCATAAAACTGATGAACAACTTTTTTGACACTTTGACTGAAAAAATCCATATTAATAAACAAATCATTTCTTATAAGAGTTTATTAATGATTGTTTCAAAAACTAAATGATTAAACGAATTTCACGCAGTTTTGTAATGAATTGATCTTAAACTTGAAAAAAGCATTAAAGAAGAGCTTCTTATTAACAACATTTTTAGGTTATTTATAACATTATCAAAAAAAAGTTAAATAAAATGTAAATAAAGAAATAACTTTTATTAAACTTTTTACTATTTTCTGATTTATCTCTCATATACTGATATTTCATGTTTAGTACATTTTGAATATCATTAATAGTATTAAAATATAAAATAAGTTATACGAAAAATCCCAACAATCACTTTATGTTTCAGTATTCTTATGTTGCATAACAATAAAATAATTGAGGAAATAGAGAATAAAAATCAAAATATTTTAAAGATTATAAATAAACTTCTGCTATAATTACCGCTTTATTATTTGTGAAAACGAACTTATTTAGTGCTTTAGAAATAGAAATATCGGACATGAAAAATGAGTGTTTTAAAAATGAAATCAGATGAACAACTCTTGGGCTTAAACTAAATTCATTAATAAAAAAACACCCATAACTTATTTATTTAATTAATGAATATTCATTTCTTTTAAACCATGGAATGAAAATATTTTTTCTGTTTAATATTGAATTTAATTCAATAATTTTGAATATTTTCATCAATTCTTATACGGACTAACTTTACTTTAAGTTAAGATCCGTTTATATTAAGTTATCTTTGAATGTTTGTCACAAACATATCTTCAAAATAATTGTTTAACACAGCGAGAAAATTATTAATGATTGTTATCATCAATTTATTTTTAATTTAATTCAGATTTTTTTGAATATTTTATTTTGTTATCTGAAACTTTGTAACATTTTCATCTCCTTTGTATATGTAGGTGAATTGCACGCTATTTCAGCTACAGTTTATTGCAATTTGCAAATAATAAATTCATTACTGGAGAATTTTTTGCCACATCTAACTAGTGATGTGGGTTCCAAAATTTCTAGGAAGTTTCTCGAGAAATATTTCTAGAAATATTTCCCCAGAGATAATTTCTCTTCAAAAATTGAGAATTTTTCTTTTTTATGGACTTCTGGTTAATAAAAATAAACGTTTGTTAATGCAAATAATAAAATAAGTGCTATTTTGTATTTAAACAGTGAAATAGGCGTTAGTGAATGTTAAAATAAATATAAAACAGCATTAAAATAAGTTTGACATATAGTAATGCTCCAAGTGGTGAGACAAGAAACTTCGAAACTTAGTTTCTAGATATTAATATGAACTTCCCATTCAAAAATATTATAAAATCTCAACCAAATATCAATTTATTTTCCAACTTTTATATAATTATAAGGATTCAACCATATGTGTATGCTAAGTAATAGGGCTGAATGTTAAAGCCTAGGGCAAGGGCCAATAGAATTTTTAAAAATTATATCAAATCTTAGATTTTTTATGTCTGGCCCCTAATAGACAATTTCTGGATACAGTATGGAAAGGTGGTCAAGTGGTTAAACAATAAAATAATTGAAACCTAGTTTCCTGATATAGTATTAATGTGGACTTCCCATTGAAAAAATAACATGAACCTTCCAATGAAAAAATAATGCGTTCCTCAAATTGAAAAAATTATATAATCTAAAAAATTCAAAATGTATTTTTAAGCTTTTATATAATTATAAGAACACATTTATACAGTGCATAATAATGCAAGGGGTCAAAAGCGGGTAAGTATATAAGTTGAGGAGTATGGACGAGTTGGATATATTTGTTTTGTTTTTCTTTCACACTCCACAAGAATCCTATAACATCTGAAATTGTCATTAAAATAGTGAATAGGGCCCAGAAAAAGTTGTCCTGTGATTTGTTTCTGTTGTAATAACGGGAGAAGTCAGCTAAATACAAATATTTCTAGAAATTTGACATCACTACATCTAACATAACATTCAGATAATATTTGATTTCTTTGGAAATTAAAGTATTTTTACTTTGGTCTAAGAAAATCATCGATGTATGTCATGAATTTTCTTGACTCTGTTCTGATTTGTAATTCTACTCCAAGAATCGCATGAGTTTAAGTAAATATCTGTTTATTAGAAATTTTGATATAAATATGTTTGATTAAAAGTTTACAGAAACTAAGTGTTACTGTATTTCGAAAATAATGATTAATAAATATAATTTACATATCATTATATCGAATCCTTCAGTTTTCAGGGATTTCATTGAAATATGAACCGAATTCCACCATTTCTTAATCTGTGACTAACAATAATTGATTAATTTTAAACTAAATTTTCTTTGAATATATTAAGTTGATTTCACGCTTTATTAGTTTCTTCATTCATTTTTAGGGATATTTAATTGTATTTATTTTGCTCTGAATGCGGAAATCTCTAAAACTGATTATTATTTAAAAAATCGCTATTTTCGTGCCCTATTGATAACATCTAATGGATGTCCTTTCTATTAGAATTCGATACTTCCTAGTCATTCAAAAAATTAAAATTCTTTAATCGGTCAATGCGTAGAGAACTGGTGATGGGTTTTACTCGATTAAGACTATTGATTGAAAGATTGATAATACGTTTGCCAAGAATATGCATTTCTAAATGATTTTTAAAAGCAGCTTAAAATTTTATGAATAAATTCGCACATTTATACCATATTATATCTTAATTGTGAGATTCTTTTATAAATTTCTTCATCGCTCAAAGTGAAGAGAGTTGAAGATTTCAGATACCAGTTATATTTCAAAAGTGATAATTTCTTTTATATGTTTTCATATAAATGTTGATGAACCTAAAAGATTGATAGACTTTGTATAACCCTTTAATTAATTTCTATTTTTTTATCTTATATAAAATTTTATGAATTATTAAAAAACAAGTTATTTTTTGGAAAAGATTAAGAATGAAATTTTTCCCTCAATTAACCAATATGTTACTCAAAGATTTAGTACCAGTACAGGTGACCGAATTATGTTCATCACTCCTGAAAAATGATGTTTGATGTGTTTGAGGACTCATTTCATTTTGCATATAATTCATTTCTTTTTTATAAATGTTATTGGATTTCTTTTTTGAATCTGTAGTTTCCGGGAATTTGCATGACTTAAGTTGTTTACTGTTTTAATTGAATGTTATTGACTCAATACATGAGATTCACTTAAACAAAACAACAGAATATCAAAATCTAAGGCGTGCCTCAGCAGTCAGTTTCTTTAAATTTACAATAAATTAAATTCTAAATATAGTAAAAGACGTGATATATTAAAAGAGCTAATCTGTATCTGTGAAAGTACCCTATATTTGATTTGCATTTAACTGACTTAATGTCATCGATAACTAAAGTAAATGACAGACAATTTATATGATGCTATCAGAACGGCTTTTGAACTTGCGGTTTATGGCAAAAGTTCTCATTGCAGTTATCGATAGTCTGATTTATACCGCAATCGTGAGCACAACTTTTACTGGGCTTGAATTCTTGAAATGCTTTAACTCTAAAGTTATTCAACTCTTCTTAACGGTCTTCTACTTAAGTGAAACAGAAAAACTTGTCCTTTAAATAACTAAGTAATCAATTGATGGCTGTCTTTGTAACGGACCGACTCTTGTTTTAAAGTAATTACTGAGAAATTGTTCAATTATCCAAACGATTGTCTAATGATATTGAATATTAATGAATGAATGGAGTCCTTCATTGAATAACTGATTTAAGAATGAAATAAAATATAAATAAGCATAAACTCTGCATTAAAATAGTTAAGTTGTAATAAACAGATATAATTAGGATAAAGTTTATGTTATGTGAATTGGTTTTAGATAAGCTCTACATTTCTTTTATTACAAGTACTTTGAATAAGAGAATCGCACAAATTTCTTTATTTATTATTCTTAATGCCGATGAACTCTCTTAAATATGAATCCATTTGATTTTTAGCTCACAAGTAATTCAAATTCTATTTTAATTATTAGTTTTTAGCCAATATATTAAAATTATATCCATTAATGTTTGTAATAAAATATTTTAATATACCAATGAATTTATTTTATTTAAATAAAAATTGAATAAATTTTAATGGGATTTTATTTGGGAATTAAAGTGTTACTGACTTTCAAGACATGTAGTTATAGTTTCTCTCAATAAAAGTATTAAGAAATTGATATTATTTTATACCTTATAATTATGAAGTCAAGCAAATCATAACTTATAATTTGAAATAAAACTAATTCAAAATTCAGAAAACTTTTGTTTTTTAGAATACTGGTTCAAAGCGTGAATTAATTGAGGTAATAAATTCTGGCTCTCATGTCAGTAGTAATTTGAGATCAATTAATAATAGGATCAACTCTCAAATAATAAGTAATGGGAATAAAACTCATTTTTATAACTCTATACTTTTTATTTCTGTATCTTAATAAAAAATACAGTACTATTGTATTTAATTATGTCGGTATTACTTAGAATTTCGAAAATTAAATGATAACTTTGAAATTTCAAGGTTTTGATTGTATTCATCAATAATGTATTGTATTCTCGTACTAAATATTATATTTAATGTACTTTAAGGTTTTCTTTTATGTTTTTTTAATTATAAAAATGATTAGATATTAATATTGATATTGGTTTACAATGAAAATGGGTGGGAATTCACATTTAATTATTTATTATCATTATAAAGCCATGAGTTTATTCATAGCGAACAAATAGTGTTTTGAATCGCACTGTAAGTTACAGAGATGATAAATTAGCTGATTCTTATGCTTTAGGGTAATAATTGTGAGCTATCTATTGACTTAAGAGTTGTTGATTTATGTTAAATATTGAAATGTGTTGCTATTTAGACCTACGGTTGTCGGCTTTCATCTAATTTTTACTTTAGATTCAATTCAAAGGAAGGTCTAAAGACTACTCTAATAATCTTACAAAAATTTGAGTTATACTTAGAGCTTAGCTTTTTCGGCGTAAGGGAAAAACCGAAAGATTTTTTCTGAATTCGGCGGTAATATTCGGCGTAAAAATAATTATTTTGAAAAGTATGTGTTTTATTCATTTCGTATTAGAAAAAGTAGTTACAAAAGCATTAATATTAAACAAATAATAATGAATAAGTATTTCCTCGATGTCTCCATTGAAATACAGTCGCATTTGCATTCTCGATGTGTCTCAATTCATGCGAATTCTTTTGATTGTCAACTTCAAAGACTTCAAGAAACAGATCCTTATAATAATTGAAATCTTGATTCAGTTAAAATTTTTTGAACGGATAAAAAAATCAGATGTTTTTTAATGTTTTTCTATATTCTTTTTCGAAAAATTCGGTTTACTCGGCGTTATTTCAAGAAAATTATCTTTATGTTGAAAATATTTTTTGGGATACGGCGGCAATATTGAGCGTCACGCCGAAAAAGCTAAGCTCTAGTTATACTGTGCTTTCAATCCAGGGCTTTTTATAAACAAATGTTATCAGAAATTATAGTCAATTTATATAAATAAAATAATTTGGATCTTTATTAAGACTTTAGTTTTAAATAATTTTAAAAAATCACTTGAATTTGAAAAGCAGATGTTAAGCATTTATTAAGCTTAACTCAAGACCTGCTCAAGATTACCTTTCATCCAAACCCATCTTAGATAACCTAAAAATAGTTTAGACTCCAGGCCAATACTGGTAACCCTATTCAGATAAACTTATTCAATATTTATTTATTTTGTCTCATTTTTGACATTAGTTATTAACATTTCTTTTTACTGAAAATATAATTATGACTTTTTTGTTCTTTACTATAGTTAGAAATAATAGAGAATAACTGTGTGAAAATGCAACTCATAATTATTTTAATGTTAAACACATTATTAATCATTACTGGTTTTTGTCAACTATTTATTTAAAACTTACTATAATAAAGTGGTTTTTATTTTCAAGGCTATGAAAAAGACAGAATCTGTAAATTAAAATTAATTAATTGCTTTAAGTAGAGCTGACTTATGTTATATTAAAACAATAATTAAAATAGTTTTATGTGAATTACACCTAATTAGCATTCATTGGACTTATCGATGCTTTTAAGCTCAGTTTTTTGCTTAAAGCTTACATAAAATAAGTTTAAATTCTAAACAAAATTTTAAAAAACAATATTAGAAATACTGATTGTACTAAAGATAATGAAAAAAATATTATACAACTATTAAAATAACTCTTTAATCAGAACTAATATTTTCTTGAATACGTACATTTTCTTCTGTGCCATTAATACGCGTGAAATAATGTCTTCTTTTGATTTGAATCTCCTTTTCTATCGGAAAATATTCACGTTTTCTCCAAATAATAGAATTTTTGTCATCGATTTGAAAGTAGAGCTTATTGTAATTAATAGTATTCTCTTTTTGATAGTCTTTTGACTCTGGCTTTGGCTGAAAATAGGTTGAAGAATAGCTGTCATTAAATGCCATTTTTAGAGATGTCTTCACTCTGAGAAAAAATACTATTAATTAACAAAACATAAAAAACCAGAAATAATAACACTTAAGGCGTTTCCATTAGTTATATTGGTTTCGAGATTATCCTAACATGACATTCAACTTTAGATTAGATACAGATTAGTTAAATCACAAAACTAGTCGTACTTTAGAAAGATATAATTCAAGTAAACTTAATAAGATATCATTTACATTTAGATTTTGCCCATCAATAAAATAGGTATATTTGAAGACCACTTCAACACTTTTAACTTTGTGTACCTCCAAAATTAGTTAAGGTTTTTCTCCCTTCACCTGAAAGCTTTACGCTATATGTGAACGCTATAATTACGCTTTTCAAAAATTGAATGACACAAGTTTTTTGAAATCTGCAAATTTCAAGTATACGTCTATCTCTTGTACTCATTCACATATTTTCATAGATCTATGAGTAGTGAGAGAACGATGAAAATAAAACTTTATCAAAAAAATATGTAACAAAAGTTCTCGTGTACAGTACTGTATTAGATTAATAATTTTCATTAAAAAACATACCACACTAGAACCTCAATTCTCAATAATAGCTTAATCAGTTTATAGGTTATAATTAAATTTATATAACATTTAATAGCGGTTAAAATAAATCTGAATTAAATGCTCTGAAGAAATCGTTATTCGTTATCAATTGGCAGTTGCCTTGAATTTCATATTTAATGCTTATATTTTCTCTGAGAATAAATATGTGATAAGAGCTTTATGAGAAATTTTGCATAAATAAGTAAATGCAATTACAATGATTTAGGTTTATTTCAATTTTTATAATGATTATTAAACTTAAAGCATTCCCGAAATAAAGAAATAGAAAAACAGAGATTTTTTAAAGCAAAACAGTTTGAAATAGATTACAGGGAGAAGGAAACAGGGTTTCGATGTCTTGGACGGCTTCCTCTCAAATCTAGTTTTGGTGAAACCCATTATAATTATGGTATATTAGAATACCTGTAGTTTCAATAAACTCTTAATAGGATTTATCCAAAATTGTACTTTTAATTTGGTCCGCATATAATCAATCAAAATCTATCCTTTTTAGTTGATTGTTTTGCTACAAAAACTTGTAATTGAACTGAATTATGCATCAAAAGTTTTAAATATAATGACAAATAATAAACAATTCATATGATTGTTATGAACTGTTAGATGAACTTCTTTTGTGGGTATAAGAAATGAACGTTCATTCAGAGTCCACATATTGTTTATTATGTTATATAAAACTCATGCTTTATTTGCTTGTGTAGTGTTTGCAAATAAATGTTATTGAAAATTAATCTTCAATTGAGATCAACCTTCAAATATCTTGTTTAATATTCTAATTCATAAAAACTATTATAATAATGAGAATAATAGAAAACTGATTAATTGTATGATTAAGTTCTTGATTACATAAATCCAAAGAATAAAATATGAATAAGTTTAATAAAAGTTTGTAATACAAAAAGAATTTTTCAAAATGACCCTTATTTTCGGCTCTTATCTAACTGAACAAAATCATTGAATGTAAAATTGAGTGCAATATAATAATTGAGTACAATATAAAGATTGCGTCTAATCATTAATGATGAATACTCTTAACCACGAAATATACTCAAAATGTTTGAAACCACTTAACTTCTGGTTTTATTTTCTGATTACATTTATATTTCGTGTATAAGTTTAATACTTTTTAAAGGCATCAGACAATGAATCGATTGTAATGCGATCGAAGAGATTTTGATTGAGAAACTTATATTATATGATAATAGAAACTAATCATGTCTGCGAATTGATGCAAATCTGATTTGTTCTTCACTCAAACTCGATGTCATCAACTTTTTAATCTGTTGTCTATCATATACTTTGCTTAACTTAAACTAAATATCGACCTATTTTTAATGTTTGTTTAATAATCCCTGACATCCACTTGTGCTCATTGTTGTTAAAAGTAATAAATTTTATAATTTTTTTTATTGAGTTCTTTTAAAGTTGAAAAGCTATAAAATGTCAACTAATGCTAAATAAATAGAAATTTAACGCTAAACCAATTGTACAATTGTATAAATAATGAACACAGACCAGAAGTTCAGTACATCCGATTGGCTTAAAAAAGAGATTCTAAGAGCGGTATTAATTTATCGATAAAAAATGAGGTCTTTTACTAACAGGTCGAGATGATTGCAGGTGTGTATGCTATATGTGTGTATATGTCTTATGTTTATGAGCGCCGATACTAAATTTGTGTTTGTAAGACTCTTACATCCACAAAATTATTTGTTAGGAGTGGGCTCTGGGGGCGAAATTGTTTTTTCTAAAAGTTTATATCGACTTCTCTTAAGACAATCGTGATGTTGATGTGATGTTGTTGTGCTTCGCGTGAGTTTAATATGGTTTGTGTAACAAAACTTATTTTAAACTTATTTCGAGGTTAGTTCCGAATTCGCCTTAATTTGCGAAAAAAACTGAAACATTTCTCAATGTTTTTTTTGCAAAGTAAACATACAATTCTTGTCAATAAAAATCCATTTTTCATTATATTTAAGGCACAAACAATAGAAAACAAATATAGCATCTATTCATCTATTCAAACATTAAGATAACTTTGAAGATAACTTTAAAGATAACTGTGATCTAAATAAAATTGAAACTAATTTTACTTTTAATTAGATCTCAATAATTTACAGCATATTATTAGTTATGCATATTTTAATTAATTAAATACTTAAATCTCTTCAAAAATCTCTTGAAATGCTCTGATCTCTTCAAGAAATTTACGGATCATTATTTATTTTTTTTCCAGAGGAAACTTCATGAAAGCTTTTATATATGTTTTGAGTTCATTTTATAAATTAACAAAATTAAAAACTTTTTGATGCGGTTTAGAGGGTTCTTAAGATCTCGATTACGAAATTAGGTCACAAGTGGAAGAAGACTAGGAAGAAGAGAAGCTGATTTAGATAATAAACTTTTTAAAAATACATAATACATGCACTGAACTAACATAATAACTAATAATAACAGAATGTATCTCAATCTCGAGATGATGCTAATTCTGGGTGGCCATTACACAGGATCACTATAATACTTAATTATTTTTGAATACTCAAGCGTTTTGCTCAAGCAAATCATCTTTTTTGTATAGCTTTCCTCTATATAATAAATAATAGTTTTATCATGTTTTTTGTTTTTGAATACTTAGTTATTAAAGCGTACAGTTTATAATATATGGGTTTGGCACAGTCTGTGTTTATGACTCGGAGTAAAATTCAATAATTCTATCAAATAATTATCACAATAATTGAAGGTTAGATTTTTCCGAAATTCATTTTGTCATTTCCTAACGCAGAACATTTTTAAATCTTATATAAGTATGAAATGTGTGAAAATCTGTCATATACTGGTATATTAGTATGAAAATCATGTCATATTGTCGTGATATTAATTTGATGTGACACAAAATTTTACATAATTTATTCATTAGAATCAATTTCATTTATGATTTAAATTATGAAATAATTTTCAGTTTGCTCTGCCTTAAGAAAAATTAATGAATAATCTACGGATCAATAATACAGTAAGGCTTAAAGGCATTTGTTAAATAAATTTTCTCTTATGAATAATAAGCATAATCGGAGAATCCCATGAATTGAGTGAAATAAGTATAAAGCAAACGTTGAAACTATGAAAAAAATGATTTAAAATTGAGTTTAGTAATGTCTGTTGAAGCCAAACCTCGCCTCTAAAGTTTTAATAACATTGCAGAGAACGTGCAACTCTTAATTTAGTTATTGTTTAATATAGGGCACGACTGCACCACTAATACACTTGAAAACAACTCACTCTCCCACGTATTTTGCTATTGCATTACAATAATAATGATTATAATAATAACAGTATTATAAATGATAAAATGCAGATCTAAACAATGATTTCCAATAAGACAACTATTATGCTTAATATACCAATTATTAAGGTTATTAATCAATTGTTTTTTGCTTTTCTCCCAATATAGTTACAAAAAGCATTGACTTCATGGGACAATCACACTTGTGTTGGTAAGTTATCTAACTTTAAAGCAATCAACTTTTGCAGACCTTATGCTATTTACCTCTAAAGAGGGGATCATATAAACGATAGGTTACACCAAGTTATCTTTCAATAGACTTTCATGCTTTGCAACATTTTAAAACGATTTAAAATAATTGACGCAAAGTATTTCAGAGATTTTAGATTTTCGATAACCCTATCTATGCGTTTGCAATAAAAATATATATACTGTGTATAAAAGTATTTGAACTATGAATTGAATAATAATTTTTTCATACCATTGAATTATATACTATTTATCAATGAAAGAGAGACATTGTTATTATTTATTATCACCAGAAGTGTGGGCGATATCATAAGGGGAGTGAAAATGCATTTAAGCAGACGGATTATTTATTTAGCTCACGGGTTAACTATATTTTTCCTCTAAATTACTGACAAAGGATAATATTATTAAAGAATCGATTCAACGAAAGTCGATTATCAAAAGTGTTACAGTAAGTGTGGAGTTGGTGTTAAAGCAAGAAATCCTGAATCTATTATTGTTGCAAAAACTATTATCTATGATAAGGCAGTGAATATGACCTCGAACTTGAATTCGGACCCATTCGTGTTTAGTGTATGATTCGGCCTAATTTAGCTTCAATATAATCATAAACAGGGAGGTAATAATTACCTACAGTTTAAGCTGTATTTACATTTTATTTTTCAATTGAACTGTTTTTTGATCGAAATTATAGCTAAACATAAGGCAATTCAATTTTTAAATAACAGTATAAGTGATTTTTCTTTCGGCCTAAGGTGTGTATCACTGATGTGTTTTAGGCACTATTATTTGTGTTTGTCAGGTGTGAAACAGCACACGCAATGTCTATAATTTTCTACGACCCAAAACACCTTAATTGCATTGTTTTAACCGCTTTTATTGTCTTTCTCAGCATATATTTATTTATCTCTTTTTATTCCTTCACAAGAATACATTCATATATTCATTTATATATAAGTATTTATGTATTTTTCATTAGAGTGAAGCTAATCTTTGAAAAAGTTTAGACTTATTTCAAATTTATTAAAATTAATGATTAAGTCTCTCAATTTAATGTATTCTCGTTGACGATTAATATTTTTTGATTTATTATGTTTATGATTAAAATATTTTTTTCATATTTAAATTTCAAAACTTCTGGTTATGATTAATTCAATTGGATTATAGATTGTTTATTCATTTAAAATTCTATAATAATCTAAATTTTACAGAACGATAAAAAAGTTTAAAAGTATAGGTTTTCAAAGCAAAAATTTAGGACAAAAAAATTTGAAAGAAAACAATAATTACGAAACTGTGCTATTGTGTGATTAGTAATTTACTTAAAATTTATGACAAATTTATTCTTTATTTTTAAATATATAGTACAACTAATCAAAGTATAAATTAAGTTTTTCTTTCAAATTCTAATTCAAATACCTCTATAATATTTTTTGAACATTATTTTAATTCACTTCAACCAAAATAACAAACTATGCAATTCTCACTGCCCTTAATATGTTTGCAAAGAAATAAACATTTTGTGTTTGGGATTTGTTAAAGAAAAGAAATTGTTTTGCATTTCAATGTCTGAAAGTCTGCTATTGTGATAACGTATAATATTTTATAAGACATCAAAGTATGAAAAGTATGTTTAATAGTGTGAGTTTCAAATTTATTACTTATAGTTATGAATTGAATCAATGAGAGAGATTGCATAAAATTTGCATTATTAGTGGCATATGTTGTTGTATTGAATATTGCAGGAAATAAAAGCCTGTCTGTGGCTTATATTTTGTTTCATTGTTGATATTCATTTCGCTCTTATAAAACAGCGGGGAATCCAGTTATAAGTCAATGAAATGCATGAGTTTCACTTCAAAATGTGCTATTTTTGGAAGTTTTAGCATATTTTCATCAAATGCTGAATCTATTTTATATACAATGTATTCAATTATGAATAGTTATCATCTTTTTAAAGGTAACTCAAACCTATTGAATGTATACGAATAGCGCACATAAATACACCAAATTTTGCCATCAAATGTATTGTACTTCACGTACTAGCCTTCAAACGCATTTCTTGCAGCGCTTATTACAACTCATAAGCTTCGAATTTGAGGGCAATCACACATTTCGCTTAACTGAGTGTTTTGTCAAATTGATGTTAAAGCGTTATATGTGTTATATATTACTTTACTTGCACAGTACTGTACAATACAATACAGTACTACAGTTAGTATTAGTATATAAAAAACAATTTAAGTGCAGATCCCTTTCACACTTTAATATTATGTTAATTTATTGGGTAACACGTATTATAGAAATCTGTTATATTTACGCTCATTAAATGGTAAACAATTAACGAAATAGTGATCTCTGATCACTCATTATTAACAAAACCCAATATTTGTCAGGTAAATACTCCGTAGCATTCATAGCTGTTTTCAGTAATTCTATTAATTAATTAATTATTTAACGGATGAACAAAGTCTGATCCGTTTATATATACCGCTGATGTTAAATATCACATAGAAATGCAACTTTGCTTAACACACAGTTTTGAAAAATGTTCCTAAAAGAGAGGTATTTAGAATAATGTTCCCATTTTTTAATAAGTTATCTAATATTTATAGTTTAGTAATCAAATATTTTTTTGATGAGTTGAGTTACAGTTTTTATGACAAGATGCCAGTGCCTTATTAATAGATTAAATAGATTAAATTCATAACATTCTATTAATATAATTTCTATAGTGACAAATATTTTTAAGTTCAATTAATTCTTAACAGAGAATAATAGACACACATTTGTTTATGACTTATGTTTGTGTTTCAAAATTCACTCATTTTATTGTTATATTTGAATATTGTATTAATTTTATTAAACCCTTTTTAATTCATTTCTTATCCTTTGTGAGAGTTTTAGAATTACTTAATTAGAAAAAGTTGTAAAGTTTATATATTGTACGATATATATAGTTCCAGTATAAGTGAAATGATCATGTTTTTAGTCCATATACAAAAGAAATCGGGTCAGACAGTGTCTTTCAATCAATAATGCATTTTGATGTCTATTACATTTGAATTAATAATCATTGGCTATTATGCACCACACACTCACTCTCTTTTTCTTTTCAAATACTCAACCAAACTATGGTTCAAAAAACTTAAAACTATACTTTTTGCTGTTGAAGACGTCTCAACCAAATTATTAACTCAAAGGATAAGAAACTTTTCTTATTTTTAGTAACACAATGACTTATCCGAGAGCAATATTGTAAGCACTTTAGTATAAGAAAATATACACTTATATCTCTTATGATTCACTAAAATTAGTAGTTAATGATGAAACTTATATTCGTTACTAGAATTGGAGTGGCATTGCTTTGAATTGGAATGATTGACAAGCAAACCATGTCAAAGAGAATCTATTATATTTTGATGCATCAATTTTATAGTGTTCTGTCTCATAGTATGTAATAATAATACATAATAACACTTACAGAAGTGAACGAAATTAAGTGAATACTACTTACTGGTTATTCTCTACACTATTTGGGAAATCATTTATTTTTTTCAACTGTATTAACTTTAATTCAAGTTTTACATAAAAATTTCGAGTTTTTAAATGCATTTTTTCAATAAAATTTTTGTATTAATGCAATTTTTATTACTATTTTCACTGGTTTGGGCTCATTTTTGAAACAAAGCACCGATTTTAATGAACATTATCTTAAGAATAAGAATCAGAAATTGCATTATAATAATAGGTTCTGTTGTATAATATATTATTTTAATACTTGTTCATAAGTCTAGAATTGCAATTGAATCACATTCTGAATCCATTATTTCAATCATTTCAACGCTCTATTGCATGCCATTATTTGCTGTCAATTTTAGAGCTGTTGCCACGATTTCTTGATGAGATGCGCCGTTTTCTTGTTTCTCATCCGTAAAACGTCGATTGTTTTCATTTCCCACTTCAATTCTGACATTTGGGCTCTCAATCAGAAAAAATGAGAACTTTAGCTTTATTTTGAGACACTTTATCAATAATAATCGATTTTTTCTGAGTTATTTTATTTATTATAATTACGCTATTTTTCCTTTATTTTGTAAAATTCTACAATTTTAATGAACCAAAAATGCGTTCTCTTTTTTATGTTACAAATTTCAAATGTAAAATACAAGTAATTCAGGTGAAAAACATTAATATTTATAAGTTATCGTGAAATAAATAGTGCAAATTAAAGTTGTATTTTAGACACAAACAATTCAAAATAATAAATTATAAATCTATTTTCATATACAATTGTTATGTAAGTAGTGGTACTCTATGCCCAAACTGGAGTTGATGTTATCTTCAATTATTTGGAGCTCTGCACTAATGCCTGATTGAAATATTGTCTAAAATTAACAAATGAAAGCACAATTTATTTAAATATATTGAATATATACGACCCTATTCTTGACAAACTTTTAAGTTCAACAAACTTGACTCAAGCGTATAATATTTTAGTATCATTTAAAGACACCAATTATTCCGATGTCGAAATGCTTTAAGGGGGGAATTTTGCGGATTCAACAAAAACAGTGCTCCTCTTTATCTAAATTTACTTTACATTATTTTAAGAAATTTGTTCTCATAAGGAATAGCTCGCTATTTCTTTTCTCTCCTCTCTCATATCAATTTCATGCGCATATTTATGTATATATTCTGTTAGGTTTCCCCTAGAGTTCAATTAAGATTTCTCTATTATTTAGATCATAGCCATTAGTTTAGAATTTCAGTTTCTAAATGTAAACACGCAAACTGCAGAGTATGTGTATGAAAATGATATCATACCAGTACGGTCTAAGAGTAGGTAATCTAAAATTAAATATTTAAATTAAAACTCAAATGTCTCTGTTAAGTAATAAAAAGTTGATTTAATGTTGAATCCAATATAAAAACCGAAAATAACTTTAAGATAATTTATTACCAAATTATTACTACTTATATGTAAACAATTTTTATTTTTTCCGACAAGAATTTAATAAACAGGAAAACACTTAATCATAGACACAAACGCTTAGTTTAAAAACTAAATTTTTAGATTACTATCAACACAATAAATATTATGTTGAAAACTATGCTTTTCTTATAAATATCTTAAAAATGATTGCCTTTTATTTATATTTAATAATAAAGGAAGTCAAGCATTTTATATGATTTTATTATATTATTATTATATTATTATTATTTTTACAAAACCTGCCGAAAAGTAATAAATTAAGGTTTAAAATATGGATTTACTACTATTATTACTATAAACTGAGTTACTATTTTGATTTAGTTTTTAAAGCCTGAATAATAATTTGCTGTGTTTCCAATCTCACCATCAAATCATTAATTTGTGACCTGAAAGGATTGTCGATTACCTGCTATTGTATTGTATTTTCTGCCATTATTATTCAGTAGCGATTGAATACTAGTACTTAAGCTTTAGTATCCAGTTTCCAGACGTTGAAAGACTTTAAAGTTTATGTCCATAAAATTTTATGAACGTTCTGTCATCAATTCATGGATTATAATCCGATTGTTGATTCAAAACCGTTGCTCTGATTATTGTTCACCTTGAAGTCAAGTAACAACCGATTGACTTAGAAATCTATTTTATTGGAAGCGTTTATATCATATATTATTTTGAAAAGTTTTTTCTACCGCAAAGTTGAATGAGTTGAGTAAACGTGTTTCGACTCTTTCGCGTTAGTTATTAGAATTGAGAAATGGATAAAAATGCTTCAAAAATAGCTGCACTCATAATAATGTATTGAAGAAGAGCTATATTCAATTGAATATTTTTTAAAATAACAATTCTTACTAATATTTATTTGTTAATAAAGAGTATAAGAGATGCTGTGTTTGATCGAACTTTAAGTTCCTGGGGATGAATGCAATGGAGCAATGATTGCACTGCAGTTTTGCAGTTTGTGTTAAGATTGTATAGAGTTAGTGCTGAAACTTGCATAAGAGTTTCGATGATGAACTGGTTTCCTGACCCATTTCGTATTAGCGGTAAGTTAAGCGAGTTATACATTTGTAGTTAAGCACAAGCCCTGAGTTCGAGGAGCACAACATTTACAATAAACTTTGCTTCACTTGCATCCAGTACTCTATGTTTAACAGTGTCTAATGTTGATCTGCAAAACTTGCCGAGAAGTTCAAAACTTTTAGTGTTCAACAGTTTATCTTGATTTATAACAAAAAGTTTTGTCAAATTTTATTTTTTTCATAACAAGTTTGAACGGTTTGAACTGAAGTCTTATTAACAGTTTGATATTTATTGTTGACCGACAATAATTGAGAATCTGTTGCTTCGATTCAATTATATATTTAATTTAATGAACAATTGTTCGATAAATTTTGCCGATTTTTGTTTATGTTTTTCAATCTGAACTTATCAAACGTCAGTTCTGTAAAAACTATTTGATTTTATAGACAGTACTGCAATCCTTTATCTCAAACTCAGTTGTTATTAACTTTTAATCAACTTTTAAAATCATCAATGCATACAATTCGGTGAATTAATCTTTAAGCGGATTTAAGTGAACTCTATTCTGTTTGATAGTGTGCCCACTGTGACAATACTTGCATTAACATAACTATTACCTTATAATCCTGTTTAATAAGTCAATAAACTTATTTAATATTTTCGATTGCAGTAGTAATCAAGACAAAGCTCAATACTATGATAACTCAACTGTTCAAATAATAAACTTATACTAAAAGTGACATTTATTCAATTCCGTAAATTTATGACAAAACTTATTTTATTTTACGGCAAATAAGTGCTATTTAGTATTTGAAAACAGCTGTGCAAAGCTTTTGACTCTGAAAGTGAGTTTTGTTGAACCGTTCAATACTATCACTGTAAGAACAGGTCTGCACTTAATTAACTGAATTGAATATTCTCATTCATAAAATTCATATTTAATATAACACTCCAAAAAATATCACTGAAATTCAGTTCTCAAATAATTCACATTGGATTAAACTGTGAATAAGTACTACATTTTTAAAGTAAGTAAAAATATTTGCTCTTAAAATAAACGAGAATCTATTTATTTGACTGCTTGACTAAATTTACAAATATTAATATATTTTTGGATAACAAGTTTTTAGGCTATTCATAAGTTTAATACTGGTATCGTTGTATATATAGTATATTTCAGCGAACATGTTGGGCAAGTGTAGTACCTGTATAAGCATTAGTTATTCCGTATATTTAAGTGCAGTTAAAGGTTCTCTATTTGTTGTCCCATTTTTTACCTTCAAATATATTATTTTTCAAAATATCATATTTTGATTGATTCTCATATTTGTGTAAATATAAAAAGCAATATATTAAGGGACGAAAAAACTGAACACTTATTACTACCACCACTAGTATTAAGTTTATTATTGCTATTTAAATGATTATTTATGAGAATCCTGTTACGACATTCTTGTTGTCTGTTTTGTGAAAAATTATCTAACTTTAAAAGACATTTTTGACAAATGATTTTTTAGTCTGTAATTTTTTACCAAATTATCTATTATTAAGTATATTATTAGAAGACTATTATTTTCCACTAATTAAAGGTATCTTTAAAAGGTTTAGAATCCGTATTTGAATCACTTTAAAAGGTGTCCACATTTAGCAAATTAAATTCGTGAACGTTTTAACCCAAATGATGTGAAGGCATAAATCAGTGGTAACAGCTTTTAATCAACTTTTTGAATAAATTGATTCAAGTCTTACGTATGCATTGAGAGCATAATTTTTATTTCAACTTCTATTATATTGTTATGATTTTTGTTTTCAAACTATTAAACAAAAATAATATTATATGTTTTAGGATTAGTAGAAAATCCATTGTAAAAGTAACAGAAAGATTGAATAAATAAATTAATAATTCATGAAATTTTTGAACTTATCAAGAGGCACAGCAAGAAAATGTGTGATTGAAGCATGAATGAGGCGACTACGCGTCTAGTGAGCCACTTCATTGCTATTTAATAAAATATTCATTACATAATAAGAGCTGATTTGCAGGTTTTTAGGATATTCGTTCATTTTTTCTTATTTATGTTTGTGAACGTATTGCTATTTTCTGTGTCACAACACGAGTCCATTTCTAGCATTCAACTGTTATTTCATACATATACCAGACATATAATAGTATAAGATATGCTTTATATGTATATAAGAAATGTAATCTACCTGTAAAATAAACTTTTTTAAGTTAAGTTAGATATAACTACTTATATCCCTTTAGAAAGGTTTTATTTTCAATAGTATTCATATAACTTAATGTATATTCAATAAAATTTTGTTCACAATACATTGATAACACAGTTCTTGAATATTTTATTTCAAGATTTATATTGTATCAGGTGAACAATAATTTTCACACGTTATAAATTCAAGTTTGTGCTTAAATGAATTTCTTAGAGTTTTTATGACTTCATAAAAAAGTTGAGAATAAAGTCAAAGCTTGATATGCAATGTATTATGATTATGAAAATTCACCAGAAAAAAGTAGATTATGAAACTTGAATTTGAGAGCAAAAAAGATTATGCGTGTGTTTCAAAGGCATTTAATGCCACAATACATTTTGAGATAAATATTTGGCATATTTAATGTCATAAAAATGATATATTTCCTTCAATTTTGTCATATTTGAAATGTCTTAAAAAGGAATATCTTCTAAATCAAAGTGGAGAGTATTTGCTTTTTGTGATGAGCTCTTTTCGAGTTAGTCATCATCTTTGGCCTTAAAGCATGTTTTGTGAATTGTTGATCGTGTTATCATCAAAGTATAGGTCACTGTTACACCAATTACGAGTTTGACGGCACGCTTCACTGCTCTATCTAAATGAGAAAACCCAATCTGCCCAAAGATGCTGCACATGATCTGAGGAATAAGAAATTATTATGTGTAGCGGACAACATGCTCGAGTCATGCTTTCCTTCTTTAACGTTCTTTCGTTATTTGTATTTTTTTAATGTTTCAGAGTTTAAATGATTGCTTGATTAGAATTTTAAATGACAGAGATTTAAGCTTTTATTTAGATTATGAGCTTTTAATAATTCTAATTTATGCAAACATTTATAGTGTGTTCATCTTATGAATTAAAAGTTTCTTTTGAGCCTAAAATTTTTTGAATAATAAATACCTATAGCTTTAGAATTATTTAATACAATAAGTTGTTAAGAGCATAAGTTGAAGCTTTATATGAGATGAGCTGATTGCGTCGCAGATCAAGCTAAGCTCAATCTATTTTAGATAAGCCTAAGTTGTTTCTATTCTAAAACAGTGTCACTACAATTTTTAGCCTCATTAATGTGAAATTTTCTAATTATTATATTTTATTTACTGTAAACTCAATTGTATAAGTTTTTAATCCCGTTTATTAATTGAATTAGTTTTGCATTAGAATCACATCTGAATCTTGAACCCATTGCTTAATACTGCATATCAACATTTCATATCTGTTCAAGACTTTCAGAAGCCCTTATTTCTCATATTTCAGTGCAATTTACTTAAGAATTTATAATTCTATTTCGTGTTTCACAATAATTTTTTTTGACGCAAACTAAATATAATGATGACTATAATTATAATATTTTTTCTTATCGATTACTTCGCTCAAGAAATACAGTACAACCGCAACAAATGTTGAATGTTTTAGAATCTTTAATCCTTTCGGTCAAGTTCTTCACAGGTATCGAAAATAGGCCAAACATTGAGTAGAAAATCGCTTTTCTATTACGATTATGATTACTATTCTTGTATAGTTTATTCCCTATAGTTCAGCATATCCTTAATCATATGTAGCGTTGTTATTCATTAGATTTTTAATAAATATATTAAAAATTTTATGGCTTTTAAAAAATGAAAATTTTCAATTAATTTTTTTGTTTCATTCGATATACCGCTAAGCAAATAAATAAGTTCTAAAATTTCTATCAATTGAATATAAATTATTAAATAAAAATTATAATAATTCTGATATTCAATAATTATGGGGAATATAACATTTTAGACTTAGGGGAACCTAATGTTTTTGATTATACCGCTGAACATTTGATATATTATTGAAAAAATTTAATAAATTTTTCAACGCTAATAAATTAATAATTAGTAATAATACTGTATGTCATTCACTATCGATATAATTTTCGATCAGGTCTAACGTGAAAATTAGACTCATTTAAACTCATTATTTGCAAATTGATCACAACTCAATCATATTTCTTGTCATTTTTGCAACATTTATACAAAATTGTAAAATGTCTACTAAAAAATTGATTATTCATAATTTATGCAATTTTTTCATCTAAATTTATTTGTTAAAATTCCTTAAGATTTTCAAAAATAATATTTTTTCTCAATTAAATAGTAAAAATTTAATTAATAAAATATTAACATAAAAATAAGTTCGTTAAACATATTATTTTAAGACCTTCTTTAAAAATAGAAATGTGAAACTCCAATATATAAGTGTTTAAATACAATATATCTGCAATATATAGCTTTAAATACTCTAAAATATTACCAAAAAAATAATTACAAATCTTAAGTTTTAATAGAGAACAATAGAGAACACAAATAGTAAAACAGGTACTGTATATATGGTTCTGTTTTTCACAACAATAGGTGTGTTAATCATTTTATTAGAATTTTTAGATCATTGTTGAGGTCAATAACAGATGTTTTGCTCATCTATTTGAATAATAATAATATGTTGTGAATAATTGTTGATAATAAAGGTTGATTTGAAGCAAATAAAAAATGCATTTCATATCTCATAAGCAAAAAAGGATGCATTTTATAACTTATGATGATATCATTACACAATGAAGGCGTGGAAACACTTTCCATTATTTATAAGATGAATATAAAGATAGGACTATTATGTTTGCTAAAGTGACCCAATCTTTTTCATCATTTTGAAATATTATTTTAAGCATCCGGTGCGCGCAGACCAGCTTTCGCTCTCACTTTGATTTATAATAATCTTAATCGCTATCAAATGAAACACAAGCGATCAGCCGTCAAGTCTAAACTTATTGTACTATAAAAACTAAAGACAACGAACCCATTCAGAGCAAAAGTAACTTTAGACATGAATTATTTTATCGAATTCATTGGCGAATTAAATACTCAGGTATAGCGATAACAATAAGGTTCAAATTTATTATTTATTACATTTGAATAAATTATTTTGTTTGAGATTCTCTAACGATTTTGCTACCGATAATACAAACAGGTATTTTCACTTGATTTGGTTGCCTTTTTTGCTATTCTTTTAGCGCAAGTTATTTGTTTGAATCGTGATTGACTTTACTATCAATATATCTAACGTGTAACTTAGGTGTAAGCACTCTGTGAGCACTAATGCATTAAGATTTTTTTAGTTGCTTCAGATAAGTTTTATCCTCCTCTTTATTATAAGCAACACAAAGATTTTTAATGTGTGAAAGAAAGTATTTTTAGAATATTTATGACATTTTACAGTAGCATAACCTTTCCGTATCGGTTTATAGCCATACATTTTCATGAAAATTATGTAAATCTAGAATATTATAAATAAAATTTTATGTTTCATATAACTTTATGGGAGTGATTCAAGTCACCGATTCTCAACCCGACGATTACCTGTTTTAATATATTTATCACAAACTTTATTCCATTATAACATACTTCAAAAATTCAATTAAATTAAAAGTTGAAAGCACTTCAGATTTGTCAATTTCTATCAAATTATACTCTTTGTCTTCAAAAATGGAAATGGATTTAATTATTATTTTAACTTAAAGACTTAATAGTAAATATACGATACATAGTCTCCATTTCAATTAATTCCAATATTTTAAATGGAATTGGAATAAAGCGTCAAGAGAACGACCAGCTTATTCATGCCTTTGGTGTGTTATAATTTTGGTAGAGGTTGGGTTAGGATCTATCGTAAATGGATGAGATATTTTCAATTTATTTGTTTATATATTAGATTTAATTTATCTTAAATTATACTTTTTTCAATATTAAAGTTAGTGAAGTTTGATATCAGTGTAAAAATATTTAAACGAGAAATCGTTAATTTGATAATCAGTGACATGAGGCTAAGTTGCGAATATTTGTTACTTTTGGAACCAAACCGAACTATAATTTCAATTTTAACTACCAAACCAAACCTGACCCAAACCCAAATGCTTTTATCAAAACTTTCAATTTTTTTAGATATATTTTACAAAAATGAGAGCCAAATAAATATCAAACTATGAATTATTTTTGGCAATACTTAAACCAGAATCAAACCAAAATTTCCCTAATTTGAAACCAAACCAAACCCAACCCATACCCAAACAGAACTGCAACATACACAATAGAACTACACCGTAGAACCAGTCATAACATTACTTGAGGCGCAGTCCATTCAATATTAATCGTAGATGCTTTACAAGAAATAATTTCAAATCCTGACTGTGTACTGAATTAAAACCTTCTTTAAAAGGTATTAAATTTCCAAAAATAGGCACGAGATTCAGATAAGCCTATTTGGAATTTGATAATAAGGTGGAAAGTTTAACATAATATTTTTTGGGTTATTCGAAAAAATCAAATATAAAGAACTTTTCAAAATAATTAAAGTTGAGAACAAAAATTAAAGAAAGGAAGCATTCATTTTATTTGATTGCTTTGTAACCTTAAATAAAAGTTTTCTCATTTTATTCAAACTTTTCTAAAGTTCTTTATAAACAAAAGTGCTTTTTGAAATAGACTGAACAGCTTATAAAGCATAATATAGCTTTCTAATAGAACTGTAGATATTACCTGTATATACCTCTATATTGTTATTTAATAAATTATAAGAATGTTTTTCTGTCACACATTAACCCTAATGTATCGCCCAATGCGAAGAATAACAACAATTTTCAATTTTAATAGAAAACATTACTTCAAAAACATTTTTAAGCATTTTAAATGGATCTCATTTTTTTGAATATTTATGAATACCTTAATAGAAATATATTAAATCTCATTATTGAAATATTTGAAAGCTTTTATTAAATGCAGATTAACTTATTTATTTAATATGGATTTTATTGAATATTATTTCTGTCATTTCATTTATTGCCTAATTTTCAAGTTTCTCAAACTTAAACTAAGTTAACATACAATTATCATAAAAAAATTAAACCTCTGTGAACATTAGCATTCTTAAGATAACAAAAAAACAATTTAATTTATAATATTTAGATAAATATTTATCCAATGTTTATATTCTTATACTTTTATTTTCTTTAAAGGTGCGATCTTTTCAAAACAGTTTTGGCATCAGTACGAAGAGTATCTTTCAAGCTTTCCCTCAACGTTGAAGTAAGTTTATTGTCATTTATGTGTGTGTTTTAAAAATATACTTTCATTCCTTCAAAAGTTATGTTTGAGTTTAGGTTTTATCAAAGTTATAAAATTAGAAAATTTCTAATAATAAATCAAATTAAATTTTATAATTAACAGTTAAAGTGTGTGAATTTTAGAATTACACTTATTGAAAGATCTAAGCAAATCTTATTAAAATTTATTTATAACTTATATGGCCACATAGGTCCTAACTCAAAAAATATAAGTTCAAAGATAATTGATTTCAAATGGAAGAAAGTGAATGTTATCAAACTATTTGTGTTGAAAGTCTTTATGTATTATATGTAAAATTATGCAATAATTCAGTATAAATCAAAATCATTTTTATCTTAATTAGCTTAACAAACATTTATTTCTTTTGAAAATATATTTATTTAACTCTTTATTCAGTGAAAATTATAAAATAAAATAAATTTAATTAGAAAATAGCCGAACGTTTTCGAGTAAATCCATACTCTTCTTCAGGGCTTTGATCTTGAAATAATAGATAAATTAAATGTTGAAAACTTTTTAACGGACTCACTTAATTTATTTCTTTTTAATTGAGATCAATAATATATGAGTTTATTTTTTTTGAGTTAGAACCTTATTATAGCTCACGTGAATTTATAATGTATAAAGTACTTTAATAATGCCGTGGAATTAATTTCAATTATCATTTTCGTTATGGAAATCATGTTAAAGATTATATCGATAGTAAAGATAAAAACTAATGAATAATATCTATCAATAATCGGTTTGATACTCAATTAAACTATTTTTATTTATTCATAAATTTCTTAATTCATTTGATTAAATTCATATTTTTTCATTTTATGCTTGAAATTAATAATTATTATTATTGATTAATAAATAAAAAGATTATAATTATGTTGAACTTAAAGGCAAAATTGATCTGTTCTACAAATAATATAAAATTCATTTCAATTGTAAATTTGTTTAAGCTTTATATTTAAATACTTTGATATTATCTGAAACCTGAAAGAAATTGCATTAAATATCTTTGATTTGATCTTAAAATTATGATCTCATTTATTTTGATATTTTTTATAACTTTAAGTCTTTTATGATACGTTAAAATTGGGTAAAACAGATCTTAAGGAACCTCATATTTTACAATCTTTAAGAAAATTCTAAACAGCACTAAAGAAAAGCAGAAATACAATGATTTAGTTATCAATACTCATTTCCAGATTATTATTCAACTTATATTTCTTTGTCTTATTTTGAATTAAACTATTTTTTTGAATCTCTTATTTTTGACTCCCTTTAAGACTTAAGATAATAAAGACGATCATGACTTAACTTCAATTCCAGTGTTGTAATGAGCAGTGATTGTAATTCATTATTCAAACATTTCTAAATATACTACACTTATGTATTTAGCTTTTTGCTCATTTTTGCATTTGGTTCAAATGCATATTAAGATCAAAGGGAAATGTGCTTTTACTCATATTTTAATGCATTTTTTGAATTCAAGTTTTACATTAAATATTTTTCAGTTTTATTAATTCAATATTCATTAATTCAAGGCTTAATTCAATTATATTTTATTTATATTTATTTTTATCCATTTATCCTCATATAAAGTGTTACAAAGCATCACAAAGTATTATCAATTATTCATTCATATGAATTAAGTGATTCCGTTTAAATAATTCACACATAAAGTATAAATATATTTATTATCTATGAGATGTTTCGAATTTTATAGTTTGTTTTCACTCTAGACTTTATAATACATGAGAATTATATGCGACTATCGTTTGTCTCATCTAAAAATTGTGAATAGTTAAGGTTAAGGTTACTTAATTGCGATTTAAATCATAATTACTGTGAGAATTAGTTGGACAGCATTAACAAAAAAATATTAAATGTCTTTTCATTAAATCAAAACAACTTAAAGGACTTTTATAGTCCGGAAATAAATTTAAATATGTTTAATTATAACTTTATTATTAAGTTTAGTTTATTATTAACCAATTCACGTTTCCTTTTATGCCGATTTTTAAATGATTTAATTAAGGAAATCAATTAAATGGTCACTCAATGCTGGTGTGAAACCTGCTTATTTTTAATTCACTTAATTAAAAAATCTGTTTAAGAATTACTTAATTCTGTTCATACAAGAATTATCTGTAGGACATATCCTACCATTTTGGGTATAGATCGTGTTGAGTTACCGCTATTTATTAATTTTTAGAAAGTGATTTAACAGCTATTTATCAACGCTTTAATTAAATTGAAGAAAATTGTATTATAAAATATGAAACGTTTGCATTGTATTATTTGCAGCATTATTATACCCATTGTAATCTATCAATATTAGCAGGTATCTAGGTGATGCTTAAGGCACCAAAAAGATTTTATAATCATTATCTCATATTATTTTTTGAGTTAATTAAGAATATTTTCCAATTCATACAAGCATTGAATGGTTCATTTAAATATTTATAAATAAGGTTTTAAAAAATTTATTACAATCGCTATACGTCTCAATTCATGACACTTTTAAAAAATAAAATGAATTAAACATTATTTAATATATTCACAGTAGAAAACATTGAAATTTTTATAAACTGTAAAAGATAATAAAGTATTTAATACTAGTATTGGGTCATTTGCTTTGTAAGTTTATTTAATAAGATTTGTGCCTCAAATACTAGTCATACAAGAATACCTTCGTTTAAAAGAGACTTTACTCAACGTACTGAACAATCATTTCTAAAAGGAGAGAAATTTATAATTTGTCTATAATTTGACAATAAGAAGTGCGAAATGCTTTCACAAATGATAATAATTATACAACAATTTAAGTCAAAACCTTAATATAGATAAAAGAATCGAGTTTTACGCTAATTCTAACTTAACAGCCATTGTAATTGTGATCATTTACAACAAATTCTATTGAGAACATACTTTTTCAGATTAGCGAAAACTACTATTTAAAAAGCAGTTATTATTCTCACTTTAATAGTATATTATTTAATACAATAAACATCGAAATATATTAGATTTAAATGACTATTTAATTTTGAGTACAGGTGCGAGTGCTTGCAACCTATTTTCGGTCAATAGCCTTTATTAGAGTATTGTAATACATAGTAATCTGGCACCGAAGCCAATCGTAATTATAATACTATAAGACTTTTTAATAATTCAGGTTTGCAAAGGTTTGTAAATATTCACCTCTAATATAATACTAGTCTCGAGTATTATTTTTGGCCAAACAATACAACAAGCCGTCAATTATTATTTACCTGTTGAAAAATTTCAATCATTCTTATTTGCATTGTGCTGTTGCCATATTTAGCAAGTGCTCAAATATGAAGGGGGCTAACAATAGGGTTTCTATTTTGCACTTTTGTCTCATTCAAAGAACATCACTATTTGAAAAAATATCGATTCTGGCAAATTAAGAATAAAGTTTACCTTAATTCATGCCATCAAAACTATAATAAGGTCACAGAAGGTCATGACATTAGTATCAATTACAAACAATTTTATTATATGCCAATAAAATAAAAATTCAATTTTCAAGTCTGATCTGCCTCTAGAACTGTCTCAGAAGTATTAAATTTAAATCGATTTATACATGAAAGTTACGGGTAATTACTTTGTAAATGATTCAAATATTATTGAATTATATTTTATTGACATAGTATCTGATAAGTATTCTTATGTTATAAAAGGCAATAACAAATTGTGTCAGTGGGGTATAAGTTATACCTGATATCTAACTTCAGGATATTTTAAATGTGAGCAAAATATATCATTGAAAGGAATTTTTGAAATACAATTCATAGATTAATTCCAATGTAATTGTTTGGAAGTGTGATTCAAATTATACCTTGAAAACAAACTTTACCTGTTGTAAAAATAATAGCCTAATATTACATATTAATCATACCCAACAAATAAGTCGTGTATTGCACTTGAAATTTAAATAAAGGATATGAAACAGTAGTTCAATTCAATTGCGACATTTGGGACACAAAAACTATTTAGAAAATTAGTTCTAATAGTTTAATGCCTCTCAGCTGTACTCTGTTTTTAACCATACAATTGTTCGTAACATTTTTTGCTTCATATATATAATTATTCTTTAAGCTGACAGTGAGTTATTGATACAGCAAAATATTCATTTAATATTTAATATTTTTCTGACAGTTTACTTAAAGACAAACAACAAAATGAAGATGAATTCACAGTAATATGTCGTTTACGTAAAGGAGCAGCAAAACACTCGCTGTTTGACTTACTTTACATACCGGTAAGGAGTCCACTATTATTTCAAATTTTGTTTTTTAAGTTTAGTTTGTATTTTGACTGCGTTTTGCTTTTCCATCAATTAATTAATGATGGCTTTAATAAGGTTTCTCAGAAAATTGATACTTGAAGTGAAATAGTTTAAAATTAATATTAAGTTTATTCTATTCTACTTTTCTCTGACTTCAGGCATTAAAAATTATAAAATTAGTGCAACAAAATAGGCAACAAAAGTAATTAACATTTTTTCTCACACTTTTGAAGTAAACAACTTTCACAATAAAATATAACTACTTAACAGATTTTGATCCCCAGACTTATTATCAAAAATAGAAAAGACTGGTCTTCATTTCAAGACGAGTCAATTTGTTTGTATTTTTATTATTTGAAGCAATGAATAGATTTTATTTTTAAAATTCAAATCATTGAGAAGTATAATTCATGAGAGCAAGAAATTAAATGCTTTTCATGCTTAAGTTGAAATAATCGAGTGTTGCTCTCAATTAATGCATTTACAAAGCAAGTGTCTATGAGATGCGCCCACTGATGCCTCCAGAAATAGGCTCATGCCCTCAACACCACGAATAAGAAGATAATATTAGTGTCGCAGCGAAAATCGAGAATCTTGATTCACGAGTCCCGCCTCCAATTTTCTTTTATGTACATTTTTTATATAATTTTTTCATTATTTATATATAATTTGCTTATTGGAGCAGTCATTGAACTTATAAATACTCTATACTCTATTGGAATTCAACTTTTATTTATTAGTATTACAAGTGAATAACTTTTCTATAACATTAATAATACAGAATTATTACATTGTAAAAAAGCGGCTCTTAATAAATGGTTCGCAACAGGTGTAGCACTCCATCAGTTTTTGGTATTGATTTTTAGGAGTTTCATCTTTTTCGCATTTGTCTATAAGCGTTATTATAGATTTTTGGCGCAAATTCTGTTATAACTCTTAACCTCAATTTTTTGGAAAGGCTGTGAGAAAAACATGTTTCCATTTCATAGGATTATTTTATTTAAGAGAAAATAATCAATGCTGAAAGGGGTTTAAATTATAAGCCAGCGAGAGTCTAGTGTAGAAATTTGACGAAACGGCCAGTAATTTATTACCCATGCTGTGAGAGTATGGGAGAAACCAATAACTCTTTTTACGCGAAAGTTTAAAAAAGTCAACATTTCAATGCGTTATGACTTAAGCTGTCATAAAGTGATTAATGGAAAAAATGAAAAACTTTAGTTGATTTCTATTTATGTATAGTATAAGTTTTGGTTCAACTGAATTGTGTTGTCGAACCTTTTCTCGGATATTAAAAAAGTATTGAAGTTTACTTTTAAATACAGTTAAATGGAACGCATGTACTGGTACTGTATATTTGAAATGCACTTTTCTTTGAACTTTTCATTCAGTTTATTTTGAGCTTCGCTTCGATTATTAATGAGGGGGAAAATGTTTAACCAAAATTGCATTTCATTAGGAAATATTTTTCTTATGCTTAACAAGTTTTGTAAGAATTTAAAGAAGTTTACCCCAAAAGATCGTTTTCAGAAAATTATCTTTGCTTTTAAAATTACATTATTTTTATCTCGAATACACTTTTATTTTGAATAGTACTCAATAAATACAGGAAATACTTTTCTGCTCAAAAGTATTTCAGGAAATTAAATGAAATATTGTCTTTATATTTAGCAAATACAGTGAAAACTCATTATTATTATTTGCGAGCCTTATAAATGAACTGAAGTAACAGTTTTTAATATAATTTTTAACATGAGTTGAATAAAATTTAGATATAAGTTAGTTTTTTAATTTGAAAACAAGTTAATCCGGAGAATATATCTATAATTATATTCATCCTTCTTATGAGATAATTATTTTCATTATAATTATGAATGTTTATATATTTAGAAATCTAGTGAATAGCACTCGTACAGTAGCACTCAGTGAATCGATGCATCATTTACTTCATAAATAGAAAATTACATTCAATGGCACACACAATATGAATGATTATTGTTATTATTATTATTACAGTTATGATCCCCTGAATTACTTGCCTCAGAATCTATAGATCACAAATCATGTTTAATTTAATTGCAACTTTACATTATAAGGTAATTGATCTTTTTCTTTCTCTTTTATCGGATTGCAAATCCGGTTGTGTTTGTTTGATTACGTGTATGCAGAGTACAAGTGTGATGGACTCACCAGTTGCTGTGTATCACTAAAACAAATCTTGACTTTTGTAAGGAAGTGATGTTTCTTGTTATAAGTTATTCCATTAGGTTTCGCAACTGCATTACCAAATATCAGACAAATTCAATTGGAATGGTCTCAAATCTAATTTATTGCAAGAGAAAGCCTCAAAACCAAACCGATCACTTGATTAATATACAAAATGTTTTTATTATTAAATTGACCTTTTTCTACATTATGATAGAGGATAATAATTGTAATCCATGAATATCTGCATACAATAAGCATTCAATTTTATTTTAATCTATTTGTGGTTACTTCTAATGAACTATGCTCTAGAAGACAATACCAATTATTTAAGCTTAAGTTTAAAAGTTTACATAATTAAAAGCAGTGATTCATTGTAAAAATGTGGCATTTATTCACATTATTTATAGTAAAGAGGTTGTGCTGTAAATGCTTCTAAAAACTAAAATCAGACCTGAGTTCACTCGTTCAACATATTACTGGAGGACATGGTATTAATGTTAAAATGTTGCACACTTTGTGACTTTCATACAAATTGAAATAAAAGGCACACATTATTATACTTATAGTTTACATTTGATAGTTTGGATTTCAATATTGTGCGATGAGATTAATGTTAACATTAATCTAATATGTAATGAATTTTAATTTGTCATTCTGTTCAACTTTATAAACGTTATACAAATTTTGGCGATATATTTATATTTTATAAATTATAACAAGTATTGTTTCCTATTATTAGATCTCTGTTAGCTTTGCTATAAAGGCTTGTTTGTTAATTTCACAGTCTATTGTTTCAACTTATATTGAAAATTATAGAATACTTTCTACCATTAGATAACGGCTAATATTAAAATGAAATGTTAGACGGAAATAGACAAATACAATAAATAGATAAACCTCAATAGAACGACCCAATAATAAAGGACAATGCTTATAATGAAGCGTTACTATCAGTTTCAGTATTTCAGTATCAACTTCTGAATGTATCTGCTATAATGATCACAATAGCTGCTGCAGCTGCTGGTTATGATGAACCAGTTCTAATCAAGTACAGTAGACTTTTGATGGATTTTTTACCTTCTTATTAGAAGCAAAATGTGGTAAACCGTCTCAACATGTTTTTTAGATGCCAGTAAAGTCAAAAATAAATTATTATTTGCATTAATTAATTAAAGTAAAATATTCTTGTTTTGACTTTTTTTTATAAAATAAAAGTATCAAATCAGTCAAAAAATCAATAAAGTTTTTTAAATTCTATTTGCTTTTTGAGTGCCTATTAATAACTCTATTTGTAACAATTTATTTTAAAGATTTGGGTTTTGCCTCTTATTCAGATCAAAGCTAATTATTTCCTGTGATTAGTTTTTGTAAGTTTTTGTATAAAACATTCAAATTTAGATATTTTTAAAAACAAAATTATTAAAATAAGTAAATAAAAGATTATAATATTTCTGAATTATATAATTGAGTCAGAGCTTAATCATTTAAAATCGTGATGAAAATTTCAATTCCAATCCCTTGAAATGGAATTATAACTATGTTTATTATGCGAATAAAGCTTATTGAAAGCAAACAAAATATACACTTATGTAATCAAATGAAATGAAGTCAGTTTTTTGATTATTTAGTAATATTTTATTAAATTCTATCTAAATTTATTTTAGGGTTTTTCCTGAAAAAATTTGATGAAAATTCTATTTCATTCAATTTTTATCTGATTAAGATTTATAAGAATTCGTATGTTTTCACTATTTATATCAGACATTGTATTTATATTAATTACAAAAATTTATTTATCTTCTGAATTGAAACAAAAAATGAAGTCGCATAGAATGTTATCAATAGAAATAACACGATTTGAAAAAGCATTTAATAGTTTATAGAGTTTTATTTCTTATGCCTTGCAATCCTTGCAATGTTGTGATTGAATACTTGTAAATAAATTACGATTCAATTGTATGATATGATTGAAAAAGCATATTATGGGTTTGGGATTAGATTGGAATTAAGTTTCATGTCATGGGATAGAAATGGGTCGGATTGAAGTTTGTGATTAAAAATAGTTATATTTTTTGATCACTAATTTTAATGATTGGTCCTTTCACACGGCAGCTCCAATATAGAGCTCAAGTCTAACGATGACCTTTAATACTCCTCATAGAGAAAAAAGAGTTCCTTTAAAAACTAAATAGTTTTCTCATAAATTTGATTCATTTTTAAAGCTAGAATTCCCATAGAAAGCAGAAAGTAAGTGCACAAAATTACTTGAACACAATTTATTAGAAATAGAGGCCAAAAATTTCTAATTTTTAAAATTTTTTCCGAAGAAAAACGGCTCAACTTTTTGTGAAAATGTTGAAACGAAATAAAGTATCAGACATTAAATAAATAGATGATTGATTTACTGGTCGAGCAATCAGTTACGCTAAGGTTGAAGTAAATTTACCTCATATTTTCCTACTTAAAAAAAATACAGTCATTCAGCTTTTCTATTCAAATATAAGCTTTTAAAAAGGCTAACCTCACACTTGAAAATTTTTACTTTGTATGCGATGGAATATGTCCTCGAGCTTAAAATTGCAGGGATGCCGAAAATGCTTACAAGAATTAAAGCATCTGAAGAGCAGTTGCAGTTTCCTTGAAAGGAGTCGAGTTTGGTTAGTACTACATTTTATTATTTTTACACAGCACGGAATTCGAGAAAACGTTAGCAAAAATATGAATCTTAATAAAAGTTATCACTAATATAATATTTTATCAAAAAATATTTATTACTTAATTTATTTATCAAATGCTTCCGTGTATTCGCTTTTTTGACTTATAACACACGCAAATATACCAAAAAAACTTTCATAAAATTTTAATTACAATTTCTCGGACATCTGTTTAATTTATAAAGTTTAAAGATTTTGGTACAGCATTGGATGTATGACATTATGATAACTGGATATTTTCATTAGTAATGCTGTTTCGGTAAAGTGTGTGTGTGTGTGTGTGTGTGTGTGTGTGTTGGGCCACAGAGAGAGCTGGTTAGCATTTGAATTGTAAGAGAGGTCGAGTTGCCAGTGATTTTGTACTCCTCTTCTTCCTTAATGTGATGAACGCTTTTTTCCAAAAGTTTTCCCTTTTGCCCGAAAGCTTGTTTAGTGATCTTTCATTCTTAGAACAAACATGATTTTCATTTGCCATTCAATGATTTCTTATAAAGATTACAACATCGTTAACAGTTTTAAATGTATTTAAAAGTTTAAATGTTTAATATAAGTTCAATTAAATATTAGTCTCTCTTCTCAAACGTAATGAACGGATTGTTGAGATAAATGTTGTTTTTAGTTTTCAAGAAAGTTTTAAACGTTTCACTATTTATATAAGTTGTGCCATTTGGGTATGATCTCCATCTCCGACCGTTGCACTGCTTTTATCTCATCTCTCAATCGTTTCGACATGTCTTAACTTTTTCTTTGTCACTTGTTGTTAGTGACATGCGAGACATGCCGACTCCTCGAGACTCAAATCAGAGCAATCACAACATTTTTAGAGATCAAATTTAACTGTTGATTAGATTTTTAAACTAAAGCATTTTAACGATAAGTTAATCCTTTAGTTTTGCGGTAAATTTTGAATTAACTTAACTGAATGCCGCCTAAATATAACTTGAGATTGTTATGTTTGTCTCATCAATACTTCTTCAATATGTGATCCAAAAGAGTGCAACAGACCTTAGAATAAATTCAGTAAATTTCCTTTTTTGTGAGATCTTTATTTTGATATTAAAGGATTCAATTGAATGATAAGTTAATATAAAAATGAATTGAAAATAACCAAAATAAACGAGAAAAAAGTTAAATGAAGTTATATTTGCAAAACTGGAATTTTCTTCTTCTTAAGAATTTAAAGTAAAGAAATATGAAAAATTGAAGAGAGCAACAGATTACTTACCAAAGAAGTGATTTGCTAAATGTCTGCCATTCAATCGCAAACGTCATACAAACAAACATATATAGAGAGAAACATTCTCGCAGACTATGACTCACCGCCCGTGAAAAGTGGTCTAAGCCGTGGTCTTGTTAACGGTGTCTCTACCAGTTTGCAGTTACTCGTTCGTGTCATTAATGATAGCAGTGTCGGTGTGTATACATCTATACATATAAACGAGTGGAATGAGCTCATGTCTAAGTGTTCATAAACATAATACCTGTCCGTTTGTTTGCGTGAGTGAACTTTCACTCACGAGAAGAGACAATACTTTCCTCAAATAGTTAACTCTAATTCAACTTTAAGATAGTGTTTAAGATATGTTTCTAATGATGAATATGTGATCATATAAGAGAACGTTCACACTGAAGATCTCATCTTTATTTTGTAGTTATTTTTCTCTCACAAGTCAGTGAACATAAAGAGAGAAAGAGAGAGTTGTTGACCATTTCATACTTCATTCAGTGATCATTGACAATGACTGGCAGTTTCGTCGCATAAACTTTCTTTCGCTTCCTTAAAAAGAAATTCATATATTTTTTTATATGTGTGACTGACTGTTGTTCGCCGACAACTTGGACTAAATATATATCTCATTATATTCGCATTTGATTTGAAGTTAACACTTCTCAACACTCGTGAATTTGAGACTTTAAATTGAAACTGTTTTAAATGCTTTATTATTTATTTAAATTCTCAAAACGTTAATCTGTTTGAAAATTAACTACAATTTAATTGAATTAATAGCATATACTGGGTGTGAATTAATGTGCATTCAAGTGAAATTCAAATCAATTATATTGAATTGATTTTAATGCTAATACAGTGGAGTAAACTGTCGTAAATATTGAGTTAATTGGCGTAACAACTGGTGACAACTTTTTTTATATATAATGTTAATGAATTGCTATACTGTTCAACAATTTTCCGATTCAATAATTCGATACTTTTGACTTTTTTTTATCTGCAAAAACTCAATTACATTGAAATAACTCATTGATTTGAAGTGAGATAACTCTTAAATTCTTTTAAGTAAATTATTGTTTAGCAAAGCACTAGAGTTCAAAGTATTTATTGAATTTAATTGTGTCTCATATTTTGATTACTCCGTTATCATCTGTTGATATTGATGTTATAGCATATGTTGGAACTAATTTTCTTTCAAATTTGGAGTTTTCAGAGAGAACTTACCATTTAATCAATTAAATTGGTGTTTTGTATATTTTTATTAATTAAAATCAACTGAAACAATGATTAATAATTTGCAATTAAGTTAAGATATGTTTGAATAAGAGCATAATAAGAGAATCTATGGATTGCTTCTTGACCTGAAACCGCAGTCAGCGATAGCACACTTATTATTATATGATTGAAGAGAACATATGAGAACACGTTCATAGAATTCACTGATGAATGACTTGACATTTATTCTATGATTAGTATTATTTCAAATGTTCACTTATTGTTTTGTTGCCTCAATTGTTTCTATTGATGACATGTACACATTCTATACTCTGTCATGTTATTGAAGTCCTCAAAGTGATGGAACAGCTCTTTTTGTGTGATATTCAACGTGAGAACCAAATGTCAAAATCAAAGAACAATAAATCTCTGCGACCATCAGTTGCCATAAGAAGCACTTCATGTGATGAACTTCTCGATTATCGCTATAAAAATAATAAACAATTCTTAGCCGATGTTGAATATGGCCCTGGATTTGGATCTTATCATTACCATCAGGTAGGGGTCAATGAGTTAAAATTGTCGGAGGAATTAATTTTTTACAACTTTTTCTCAAAATTTGGTTTCTTTTTGTTATATATTTTGAAAATATAAATATCCCTTAATGTCATTGTCCTCTGTCTTGTTATCATTTATTTGAATCATTGATCATTGTTTGGCAATTATATCTTCTATTGTGTGCCACTTATTTCTCAGTCAATTTAATTTTTATTTACGGACCATTACTTCTATTGTCAATGTTAGGAACAAATTCTGTATGCATTCCATTTTTTGCTCCTAACTTAAAGAAAATCAAAGTGAATCAAATGCGCAAAATGAATCATAGATTGAAAATTTTTAAATTTATTTATATAAGTAAAGGAGTTTCAGGTTTTAAGTTTTTTGACACAGCATTTCACAACTGTTCTTATTATTTGTTTGGATATTAGCTCTTATTTATTGTATATTTCTTTTTAGTTTCAAATATTGCCAAAAGTTTATATTGAAAATAATATAACTTATATTTTATTCTTTTATCAAAAAAATAAATAAATAAAAATAAAAAACAAAATTATTTGAAACTGTAAGCAATACTCTGTACTTATTTGACACAATTTCATGATTTAAAGATCAATTCTAAAAATTGAATCCATTGAATGTTTTGCTATCAATAGATGTAAAACGTGATGATCTAATAAATCTCAAAATTAATCCTCAGATTATTTGGGTCTTTCGTGACTATACCGCTATTTTAATTTAATGAATACGAATATTGAACTTATTTTATGACATTTAATTTGATATCATGTCAATGTTAGGGCTAATGTCCTTCCAATTTGGATTTCTCATCAATTAATGTGATGTTTCGAAATAATTTTTTCTTATTTGCATGCATTCTGGGCAGTGCTTAACTATGAGCTACCGTTAGATTGTGCAGATTATGCATTGCTTTGCAAACATTGATATTCAGCATACGTTTCAAAATGCAATTTTCATTATATGCTTATTATCTATGCCGATAACTAAACATGCAATTCAAAAATGCTCTCATGCTCTTCATTTGAGAAATAAATCCAATCGACATTAATTCTTGTTTTTTGTCGATAATATATAGCTGAGGGCCCATTAGATCAAACTCTGCTCAACTCTCTTCCTTGTCAAATGTTGCGGATTGAAAACCTTTGACTGGCTTTCATGCGAAATATGTCTTAAATATGATTAAATACTAAAAATATTTCATTTTGTGTAATCTTACGATAATTAACAAATTGATCGAATTATTAACGAATTGATAATTAACTATAATAAAAACTTTGTTAATTATGCAAAAACAGAAATCATTTGTTATTTTTAATTCCAATCCTCATTAATCAAAAGTTAGTGATAAGGCATGAAATACTGTACATACACGAGAAACTTTGATTAAATACAATACAAGTAAAAATATTATAAATTCGCTATACTGTATCAGTTTATTAGAATGAGCGACCTTGCTCATGGCTTGGCACCGGTTTGAGCTCACTGTTTCTTGAAAAGCTGGGTTGTTTTTATTTTTTTACCGGTACTAAATTAACTACTACTCCATTATTATTATTAATGGTATTATTATTAGTAACTTAATCCTTTCGTTGCCATTTCATCGGTATATAGTTTCAATCGATAATTACTTTTTTCAATTACTTTGAATTTGTTTTATTTATTTTCATTTGTAGAGTTGGCTATAAAAGTCATCTTTTAATCAGTTTAAATAACGGATTCACTTAAATTATTAAACTTAAAAATATATATTGTATAAACTCATGCATCAGTCATAGAAAGATAAATCTACATGTTTTAGTATTATTGAATAAATACACGAGAGTTTTGTTAAAAAGGTTCTATTTTAAAATAATAAAATCAAATGGCTTTAAACACTTACTAATTATAAATTAAAAAAGTCAAAAATGAAGCTTTAAATGAATGATAAAGTAGAAGTTTAGACTCATTGAATTACTATAAGAAAAATGAATGAGCAATAGAATTGTGATGATGCTGCTATGCATTTATCCGGCATTGATTAAAGGACAACTTTTCTCTATTACCTGTACGAGTATAATATAAACTATAAGTACTTTTGCCTCCAAGCCGTTTGTTTTGATTTTTATTTCTTTAAGAATCAAAAGTATTCATATTTTAAGTTAAGCGAGTTTTATTCGAGTTTATCTTATTCATCACCTTATAAAATAAAAACTATTCCTGTTATGTCAATGGTATTAAACATAGAATAAGTTTTACATCGATAGGAAATAAATAGTCTTATATTCAAAGAGGATATCCTGTTATTAGAGCATTACTTTTCTAATGCAATTTTGATTACAATCAGCAATTTTATAGTCTATATATTTTTTTAATTTTAGAAATTTATAAATTACTGTTAATTCATTGAAATTCCTCATTCAATTAAAATTTAGTTTATATTTAGCTATTGTTAGTTAAACTAATTGAAAATTTAATTTTAGTTAAATTAATCAAAATTTAAGGCATAAAATTTTACTTAAGTTAATATCAAAGCTGAAAATTTTAAAAATTGAATGCTTCAAAAGAGTTTTGTGGTAATTATTCTTTAAAATAATAACGCAATTAATTAATAAGTTTACAAATGAATTATCTTTTCTTTTGTGGACTTCTATGTGAATAATTGTTGTCATTAAATCTTAATTAAATGGAGAAGTTTTATGTTTATGATTAATATGAACTAATTGTAACTTTGAAAACCTTGCTTAGTATTTGAGTGCCAGTAATTATTAATACAGCTTAAAAATCGGTGAATTACCCGTTAGTAATATTAGTATAAAAACTAATCTTTTTAATTAAAGCGAAGAATTAAAGCAATAAAGTTCATTTAAATTTGAAAACCTCCTTTACATGTCTTTAAATTTTTTTAGTTTAGTTGTTGACTTAGAATAACAAATTTAATTTTTGTCCAAAGAAGTTATTTTTAAGTAGTTTTGCTTAAAAATTATTGTAAGGTTAATAACAAATTTTATGATCTTTGAGATAACATCGAAATACACGAATTTTGAATCGAGTTTTATATAAATTAACTTTTCGGTTAGTTTTGAGAATGTTTCTCATGATCTCACTCATGCGTTGATCTTCCAAACCCTTGAATAGATTGATCAAATCTTTTCTCAATTATTCAAGAGTAGACTCAATAAAATAAAATTAATTAATTATTGATTACTAACAATATTCCCATAATAATAAACTATTGCTATACAAGACTAAGTTCTGTTGCATTGATATTTACTTAATTACTGTCAAAATGGTTGGCATATCACAAATTATTACCTTATTTAGACTGACATGAGTTGATTCCGATTAAATTTAATGAACTAATTTAAATGTTTAAGCAATTAAGGAAAAAAATATATTCGTTAGAAATATGAATTAATGTCAATTTTTGATATTTAATTCAATAGTACTGTATTTGATGTATTGAATGAATTAATAAATTTTAGTTTTCAAATTTTGAAGTGCATCTCCTGTGCCCTTTTTGAATGTTAGTACGTGAGAGAATTTAGTAAAAAGAAGTCGAGAGGTCAATGTCGAACTGTAGCATAAAACTGCAACCAGCTTTGCAAATGGCATTCGTAAAAGAGTTTCCGTTTATTAATATAAGCTTTATTAGTATATCGCTATCTTTTTAAATTTTTTGTTTCTGTTAGTATTCGGATGTTTGATGAAAGCAGGAAATAAACTGCACTAAAGCAGACACTAAACAACCAAAAATTTGATGAATGCATGCATTGAACGATAAATAAATAATAATAGTTGAAAAAAGTTAGTGATGTGAAACAGTGAGAGCATATGTTATGGTTACTTAATTCTACAGTAAATTCTCAGTATAACTTCCAATGGTATTATCTATTAATTGTTATAATAGCTGAAAAATATTTTCTGTGGTCAATAGTTAATAGTGGTCAGTGGTTATAGTTTTTTATTTATTTATTTGCCTCATTTCAAGAAATGATATAAAATTATAAAAGTTTATAATTTATATAAATTGCATTTTCCAAAAGTTAATAGTTTAGCAGAAAAAACTGTATCATATAATCTGTATTCAAATTTGTTGTGCTCTATTGTTTAAGAATATGAATAGAACTGAATTTCCATAATTTTGTTGCACTGATTTGCTTAATGTTGAATTGGTTGGACATTAACCCAATTCGCCTCATTTCACAATATTGTCTGTAAGAGGAAGTTATAATATTATAACTCATGTAAGTTTAAGCTGAGTTTGAAAAGCGAGTTCATAACATTCCCATATGACACACAATCGCCTTTTATCACTTCCAATATAAGCTTCAATTTTGCTAAACCAGTATTAATACCGGATTTCTACTATATTTAATATATTCGTATATATTGCTA
Source organism: Nanhermannia elegantula (assembly GCA_034699485.1). Lineage (NCBI taxonomy): Eukaryota > Metazoa > Arthropoda > Arachnida > Sarcoptiformes > Nanhermanniidae > Nanhermannia > Nanhermannia elegantula. The sequence goes on from JAQGCH010000001.1 coordinate 82,427, forward strand.
CCGGTATTATGGCTACGGGTATGCAATAATACAGAAGATGTACAATACTGTATTGCATAATACTATAACTTCCAACTATACAGTAGCCCAGCGCTAAACTCTAATGTTAGGCCTATTGTTGTCTAAATAATAAATTCATTCACAAATAATCAAAACTCAATACTTTCTTATTATATATTTATTGTTAAGAAAAGTCAAAAGGACACGAATTTTGATTTAAAATTTTCTGTATATCATGGACTTGAATAAAGCTGCAATTTTATAGTTTTCATTTTTAAGTTTTGGTCTAAAGATTCTGCAGAAATGTTTAATTAATGATAGCTTTCAAAAAAAGTTATTAGTTTTAAATTTGACAGATTAGAAGTTTTTTGGCAGTTGGATAACAATAGCAAATAGCTGTAAATTAACGACCATATCATCCTTTTTACAACATTTTAAAAGCTAGTTGTGTTCATATTTTAGATTTATAACAATCTATCAAATTGTGTGACCAACGAATCAACTTTTAGAACAAGTTTGAAATGACATTAAACAAGAATTAACAATATGTTTAATCTTTAGGACTACAAAAAAAGTTTAGCATTTTTTTCTGCAAAGTTTTTTAAAATAAGTTGACTTGAATTGTGATAACAAGATAACAGTTAAATGATATCAATTAAATTTTTAACTGTATTTGCATTGTATTCGCAACATTTAAACATGACTGCAATCTATTCTATAGCACCGGTATTAATACCGGTAATAATACAGTATAAAAACGCTTAAATCGTTATCAATAGCAAACAAACTAGTTTTCAAACTGTAAGAATTGAACACTTATCTAATGGATGGCAGTGTAGTCAAAGCTATAGTAAAACTATTCTGAAAATAACATTTTAATAACTCTCGATAAAGTTTTGCAAAAGTTTTATAAACTAAAGGTTTGACTAATATTTTTGACATTGAAAAATGACAACATTAACAACATTACGATTTCCAAGAAATGTAAAAAATGATGTTTTATAATCTCAGAATCAATAAAAAATATGAAAAATTGCAGCATTTTTATTAAATTTTAATTTTCAAGATCGCTGACTGAACTCAATGCATTGCTGATTAAGTTAGCCTTTAAACAAAATATAAAAATTGTATTTAATAGCAATAATAGCAAAAACGCCCAAATATTTATCATTCAAATAAAAAAATTCAAATGACTGTATTTAATGTTAAGAATTAAGTGCAGACGTTCTGTAAGAAGAATTGGAGCATATATTATGGCTGATAGGAAGTGAATGAAATAAAAAAAATATAAGTTCAGTGGGCTATAATCAAAAGTTGACTGCCAGTAAGGCATTAAAATTAAACATATATTTCGCGACTGAATTGTTGAGATTCTCTACACTTATATCGATGAGGAAGAAAAGTATAAATTATTTATCTAACAATAGATTTAAGGATAGGATGAAAAACGAGTACAACAGACTTGATAGTCAAATAAAAAGTTTAAAGAGTTATATTGTCACCAATAAATTGCAGTCTTGTGATAAATCTTGTATAAAATCCACTTTCTTATACATCTCCGTTTACCTTAAATTTTAAAGCGAATTAACCTTTTTTTGACAGTTACTGAAAAAAGTTCTGAAGAACTCTATGTTTCTTAAGTGGAGATTATATGAAAAAAACTTTATTTTACAGATAAGAGTTTGCATTTGTTGTATATAATTATGGAAAATACGGAATTTAAAGTTCAATGAGCATAAGAAACCCCCTTTTCTTTACAACTTTAATGCGTTACTATTGTCTGCAAAATATAATTTGACTACTGGTGCGCATATAGCTTATGAAAAGATAGTATGCATTATGAATATTGCTTTACTTTGTGAACTTTGTCACGAGAGCGTTAAATACGTTTTCATGGAATGTATTCACGTTTCTCAGCTATTGTTATAATTATTATAAAAGGTATTCATCTCATTACGTGAATTCTATCAGTGATATGTCATTCTCTGAACATTCAATAATTGACACGATACAAGTTTTACAGTTCAGTTCATAAAAAAATTGTATCAAATCTAATGAGTTTCGGCACACAAAATGTCAATGAAAATAATAAACAAAAATTTAGTTTATAATGCGATTCCGTCTTCAAGTTTAAAGTCTTACAAATTTATATAATTTTGATTTATTGTGCTTTTGAAAAATAGTTGAATTTAAATTAACAAAATGTTCAAAGCTTTTAAACATGTTTATTAATAGGAAATGAGAATCTTGGGCTTTAGTTAATGAGGAAACTGTTTCAACTCTTATTTTGTTTTTACTATTTATGAAACGAGAAATAGTGATTCACTGATTGCTCTAAATTGGGATCACTTCAAATTTGACTGATTTAGAAACAAATTCATATGAGACCGAACAAGTCGTAGGCGTCTAAATGTAACTCCAATAAATGATTTTGTGGGCTGAAGAAAACTGACGGAAGTACAAATTTAAATTTTCAGATTATAGTAAGAGTTTCGTTTGGGTGCGAACCTCTATCAACTTATATTTTCTTAAAGCTTTGTTTTTCTTATAACTCCTTTATTTAGAACAGATTTAGAAGTTTTAAAAAATTAGTCGAAATTTTCTAATGATAAACATTTCACTAAATTCATGTGAAATATATTGCAATTATTACAATACGAAAACACGAAATCATAACAATTTCGAATATAAAGCAATAAAAAAGGGAGTCAAACATAATTATTATTTAGTGTCTATTATGATAATACCTGTACAGGAATTACTGTTGAATGTAAAATAGTGTAATAATACTATTATACTAGTATTCGTGATACTCCACCTTTGACTTTTATATAATAATATTCTTAACGTCAGATTTCTCTGTTTATACTGTATTCTAATTTTACACATTTCTGATTTCATATAAAAAATAGGTTTCAAGGGCTGATTCAATTTTTGAAATATCTTATTCAATAGAATAAATTCAAACACTAGACATATAACTCTGTCGTGAAAAAGAGTGCCGGAAATAGTTATTTGATTTACAAGTATTCCACGACAAAAATTTAATACTTTATATTCTAATTTTTTTAATCCTTTTAAAAACTTTATTTACATTATTTATAGACTTGTTTGAGCTCTTCTTAAAGGTTTGATTGATTTTTTATTATCTGACAGCTAGTTATTCATATCTCTTTCAATTTCTTTCTGGTTCTGTCATGTATTTACTTAAAAGATATCTACTTATAGTCTATTCTTTTGCACCACTTCCGAGTTCTCCTACAAATAGCAAACTTGACGAACTTTTTTTTGCTGTCAGAATAAGAGTGCCTTCAGTCATGTTAACCGTTGTCACCCCTCACCTTCTCTGCTCTTCACTTCTAAGCGTTTGTGTCAATTCTGGTTCAAATTTTCCGGGATTTAAACTGTGCTTGAAGTCAACTATTAAAATAAAGCTTACTTTAGTATTATTGGTATTTCATGTTTCTTGTAATGATCAGTTGCAAGAGATAAGCAAAACACTACTGATCATATCATTGCTTTAAGATATAGTTTTGAAATATAAGATTACACAAATCAAATTTGAATGATTTGATACCTTCTGCTTGTCTTTCAATCTAAAGGTTAACAGAATTCCGATATATAATCAGTAAAGTTATGCTAAACTTCGCTTTAAAAAGATTAGTAGATCTTAAGTATTTTATTTCCGTAAAATATATCAGCTTTTAATAAATATGTCGTACAAATAAATCCTCGTTATAATGGCTTATTGTTATAATTTTTTATAACAGATAATAGTAGTCCTTAATTATCAAAACCAAGAAGTGTTGCTTAACAACAACAATAACTATTGCCAGGAAGTGTCTATTGATAGCTATTTAAAATACAAACATTGCATTGCATTCCTCTATTAATATTTATTAAGTTAGACAATAGGGCTCTAATAAGTCTGATGATAGTATGGGTCAAAGTTGAAAATACCATTTATTGAGAAATGTTTTCCACAAACATTTATTGATATATACAAACAATCCAATTGCCAATAAACTGGTTGAGCATTTATTAACCGAATCGATTTGTCGGGTTCTGACCTTTTGCAAGACTCCACAGGTTGGTTCATTTGAATAACAAAGATTGCAATTTAATCGATGGATAAAGCTTGCAATGAATTCTATTGTGAAATTCATTCTACTTAATATTCAAAAGATGCCGTAAATAACAATTTTATTACTTTGTTTTCGCATACTCTAAATTTTTGTGTCAAATTAGTAAACTTCTCAATTCTGTTTTGAAATTAGCGTTGCAAACCGTCCCGGAATGGTCGGAACAGTACCTAAATCGACCTTTGTGTTCCCGCTGAAGGAAGGGATCTTTCCTTGGCATACAAACGTCCCCAAATTGTATATATCTTACTTATCGAGAACTAATTATAGAATTTATTAGAAGCTTATGATATATGAAAAATGATTGAATATAATTTAAACTGTTAAACATGAAGTATTGATATTTATCTTATTTATAAGTATAAACTATACTCCTACCAGTAGAACATCATAAACTATTCTAAATTAAATATTACTGAAGGATAAAAATTTTAAAAAATACATTCAAATTAATTTGAAAAACTTAAAATGAGTAAATAAACCATAATTATCTTTAAATAATTAATCCATACGGCAGATAATGCAAACCTCCATTATAGGCATTGTAGTAAATGTTCCCAAATGATCTTTATATTTGTGTCCCAGAATGTTCCGAAAAAAATTCGGAAATATGCTGAAAAGTGCAGGAATTACACACCAAAGAGTTGGCACTCTATTTGAAATAATGTCTTATTGTAAACATAATATATATTTGGAAATTCAGAGTATACTGTACTGTATCTCATCTCTTATCTTTATTTGTAAATAAAGAGAGCAATATTCTTGACTAATATATAAATTAAAATTGAGGATAAAAACCATAATAAATTGTAATATAAATTTCATTATTTAATAATAACTTTAATAACAGATAAACGTCAATATTAGAAGTGAAACATAAAAAATAAAGCCATAAAAAACTTCTATATTTACTTAACTGTGTGTCCGATAAGCTCAATAGTTACGAATAACGCTCTCTTTTTTTAAAAGAAATTTGTTTAGTTGAGTCTGTGTTGTACTGATGTCCGGATAAAAAAGTTTTCTTTATTAAAATTCTTATATCTAAATGTTGAGCAAAGTTTGAATAACAAATCAAGTGTGTCTATAATAATAGTAATAAATTCTCACTGTATACGAACCATTTGATGCTGTTATCAATAGTTTTGAAAGAACCGCTTCACAAAGCACTCAAATGTCGTTAACCTTAAGCTAAACAATAACTGTTAAGAGGGGGTATACCTGTACTGTATATCTTTTACTATATCTCATAGTATTAGTAGTCTATCTTTATCTTCATTGTAATGATAATTTCTAGTATTGCTATTGTAATAGACCTGATGGCACATGCGGAAGACCGAATTTAGTACCACAGTGTGAATTGTCTTCGTCATTAACTCTAAAGAATTACTTTGAATTTAAAATTGTTTGTTTATACCAATTATACTTCAACTTTACCTCAAAACTTTCAACTTAACTTTTAATACTCGCTAACTGAACACTACTGTTGACTTGTGCTCTAAATGAACATAACTTTCAAAACTACGTGGGTTCTAATGGGAAAAAAATTGCTTTCAGTTTTAACCGAATATTTAAAAGCAGATTTCACTAAATCTTTAATAATGATGAGATATAATAAAGATAAGCGAAAAGGATTCTGAACTCACAATCATTATTCTTTAGTTAAATAAAATGGTTGTTTAGATATTTTAATTATTAGGTAGGAATATAATTATAATTAATTGAATAATAATAGTGCTAACATTGGGGTCAATTGTCCGATAAATGTATTCTGGAAGCAATGTATTAGATGATTAGCTGTAAGAAAACACTAGTCTATTAACCTTAAAGTGTTTTTTCCCAAAACTTTTTTCTTATAAAAAGATAGCCCTTAGAGTTGAGAGCATGCAAATGATTGATCACCAAAACATTATGGGTAAGTCTGAAAAGTTAGGCTACAATACAATTAGTGACACATTTGCATACATTTCTCAAACCTTAGCATTCGGATTACATTATCTTAAATTATTATTTAACCATTTGATATTGAAAATTATTTTTTAATTTTCACTTTCAACTCACTAATAATAGATATGGTCTGTAAAGCATCAATTTGACTGATTATGATGTGTCCATATTTCTAATCCAATGATCATTTTAGATCTCTTGCACTTTCAATTGAATCTTATTTACATTATTTATTATTATTATCATTTCATTTGAAAAAATTTCATTTGCTTTATGAATATGTAATCTTAAACAAGAGGTCATTATTATTACATATGATAACGCTTTCATTTGATTTTCATGCCATCTTATTTAAGAACTTCTTGTGAATGCAATCCAACACATTCTTCACTCATGAGTCACAAACCAATTATTTAAGTTATGATAATATAATAGTTTATTTAATATTTATAAGTATATTAATAACTCTAAATTCAATTTTCCTCAATCCTCAACATTTCAAACAATTGTCTTCTACAAAGTTAATGAAGTTGTAATCTTAACATATTTTGCCAATAAATTATCATTTTGCTTTTTTACACATTATTACCATGAATTTATGGGTAAGTACTCTAAGAATCAATTTTCATTAATTTATTGATATTCAAAATTTATAGCACTCAATGAGAATCATTTTAAGAAGGTTTTCATATTTTGTGAAAAAGAATTCTTTAAAAAAGCTATTCTTTACTCACAATTTTTATTCAAATTTTTAAAGTTATTTTAAGATACTATTGGTTACGATACTAATGATTATGTATCGTTTCCAGTGTTTCGGATAGCCGTATGCCATTTCCTAGTATTTTAATTGCTTTTTAAATCTTTTGTTAAAGTTAATGAAATGAAAAACTAATAATAAAAATAGTTAAGTATTCTTACAGCCAAAAGTTTTGTTTTTAAAAAAATTATATATAAGAAAAATTTTAGAAAAACACCAAATTATACAGCAATTGAAATACGGGGAATCAATTATTAGGCAGACTGATAATATTGGAAAAGACATCGTATTATAATATAGAACTAACCTTAACCTCATGGGTTTAAGCTAGCATTAAAGATAAAGCCAAAACTTTTTTGTTTTAATTTTAATTATAATTCACACGTGAAATGTATAATTTGATAGCAGTAAAGCTTAATTGCTGAAAATATAAAAAAGTTTGAAACTTGTGACTGTTTTTTTTGCTGCTAATTGAAATATTTTTTATTTATAAATATTTAAGAGCATATTTAAATTGAATTACGTTGAAATTGATCTTACGATCTCTTCTTTTAAGCGGACTCTCATTAATTTAATGCTGTTCAGCTTTAACTTTGTTTTAATCTAATTTTGTTTTATTGCAAGTCTTAAATGAAAATATTTTATTATTTATTTGAATGCTGATAGTCATTGAATTTATTAAGGGGTATTCGAAAAGGGGTTTCTGATTTTACAGATGTTTTTTCACAAAACTTGTATTTTTAAGTGACAATAATTCAAACTAAAGAAGTGAAAGTATTGGATATCAGTTTAATCTATTAAACACAAATTCTTTAAACCAAATGGTACCGTAAATCACTTTCCCTACTGATTCTTGAAACTGAAAATAGTCTAATATTTCATGCGAGTAAACCTTCTAAGAATGTGATTCAAAATAGTAATTCAAATAAATTAGATATAAGTTTATTGCTCTTTAAAAATAAGAGTTAAGATTTCAGTTTTACAAATATATAAACTCATATATTATTATATAATTGAAGATATATTACTATCAAATATTATGATGTAATATAATTTTTGCTAAATTTTAAGATCAAAGTTATATTTAGTTAATAATTAGTAATAAATGTACAAAAGAATAATCTTAACAAATAATCAAAAATCTAAATTGATTAGAAAATTTCATTTATGATTCATTAACATTTGTTTCTTCATGCAATTGTTGAATTAAGTAAAGAAAGATTAAGTTTACTAAATGTGACTCAATTTACCAAATATTAAATATATATGAACTAATCTCTGTATAATCTCGTTTATATATTATATGATAAACATAATTCATACGATAGCTATAATAAATTATTCTTTTAGATTTGTATCACACTTTAGATACACCTTCTTATGTGAATTAAGTTTAATGAACACATTTATTCATAATAAATAATCCTACATTTGTTTGCATTCATTTTTAAAATGTTTTGTATTTTATATTTTTATTGTATTTTCTCCTATTTCGCAATTAATATACTCGTGATTCAGTAGAATATAGTAAAGTGAAAATGTATTCTTATTGTGATTTTTTATAATACAAAGTAATCATAATTTACACCAAAAGAAGTTATGCAAAAACTAGTAATTGGGACAAATATTTGTAGCTTATATACAATAGAATTACATTTCTATAGCTCAGGTTTTCATGGTATGAAAACCGGACATTCGTTTTATGTGCAATTTTTTCAATAATTTCTTATTCAAAGTTATTAAATAATAGATAATACGATATCTAAGAGATAATAGTGCTTTCCTTGCTTTAAACTTTTAAAAAATTAATACATTAACTCAATAAATGGATAACAATGAAGGATTTTATGGCCAAAAAAAGTTGAAGAATAGGAATTTATAAATATTTATTTATGACTTATTTGCCTATCATTTTAACATTAAATTATTAAACTATAACATGACTGCAAACAAGAATAAAAAGATTCAATATTTGTTTTGATAGAAAAGTACACTTATTAAAGATAAGATAAATTTAATATATAAATACGGTATCAGTGTCGGTAAATGTAGGGTTATTCACAGTTTTATGCTCCTAATATTAGGTAATTTTACAGATTTTTACACAGGCCTGTATAATACTGTAGAATACAGTAAAAATGTGAATTACTGACTTTTTTTGAATAAAATTTTAGTTTTTGAAATCTTTTACTTTCTTTTTATTTAAATTGTAAATAGAACGAGGTCTGTTCTATCATCAGTTGAACTTATTTTTTCATCGGGTAAAGAATTCACTAAAATGATCGTAATAGGTTTCTTAATTCAAAAGTTAAAAAGATTTTAGTGATACAGTCTTATTTTAATTTTTAAAATTGAAATTATGATGCTCAATCCAATTTTGAAGAAGTATTAATGTAGAGATTTTTACATAATTTTACACTTTTTTTTAATTTTGCTTAATATTACATAAAATTATACCAAAAAAGATTTTTACGTAAAATTCCCAACCTATGTACATGGATGCTTTTTTCAACAAAAAGTCACCTACCTGGTCTTGGGCTTTGACTCCCCACTATTAGTTAACGAATAAGGGGGAGTCAATGCCCAAGGAAAGGTGGGTGACTTTTTGTTGAAAAAAGTATTGCAAAGCGTAAATTATTGTATTACTTATTAATTGAAAAGATATTACCGGTATATATTAAATTCAATTACTTGCATAAAGTAGTGGTTATATTATGATAAGATGATAGGGAAATATGTATTTTTTTCTTATGACCTTAAATCAAATAAATAATAATTTAACCCAATTTAATGATCAGTATTTTGCAAATCACATATGACTTTTTGACATTATGTAGAATTAGTTATTGATTTTTTGAATATCATCTATTATATGTAGTGTGATTGGCATGATTGGTATCATTCAGATATGATTGAAAAACAAAAAATGATTTCATGACAAATGAAATTTTGTTTACATAAAGCCGATAAAACCCAATTCATACTTATATTAGTTAAATAAATTAGATCATTGCTGATGTAATTGCTTTCTAAAAACTAAATGAATTTGAAATAATAGTTTACTAAACAAAGTTTAACTGAACAAATAGTGTAATAATTAGCAAAAACTGATTGACATAATTCCCAGATTTTGATTGTATTCCCATTGAATCCCATTGAAAAGTTAGTCAAAATTCACACCAGTGTTTGAGTTCACAAGAATTATTGACTTTTCCAAACTAAACATATTTATAGAAAGAAAATCTATTATAAACTAATTATTTCCGATATAATATGGGTGTAATTGCCTTAACTTGAATGACTTGAATGATCGAATGTCAAGCTTTTTCATGCGATTGTTTTTCATTCTCGAACTAAATCTAATTGAGATCATATCGTGACAAGAAATGTGCCGAATTGTGCCACTAGTGTTCACTTAACTAAAGATAACAATCGATTCACTCAAAGTTATATTTCTTTGATCACTAATTTTCATGACATTGGCATAAAGATAATGCAATTCAGTAGAGATATTATGTTCTCTTTTCTTTTTAATTCTTGAACTACGATAGAGATTGAGATCTTTCGTATTGTATAAAATACTGCATCAGATTTTGACAAAAGTTTTAACAGATAAGGCAATTAAACTTTGATTCTTCTAAGGAAGTAAAGGCTAAAACATATATGTTTTATTAAATATGTTTAAAATTAATTTATCAATTTTTTTAATGTTTCACGGAAAACAATTTTTTAATTCTAAATTTGAATTTTTACTCTGAAATTGATAAAAAACTAAATTTATTTGTATGTAAAATAATTAAAACCCAAGCTTTGATTCATCATTCATTGCTCTGTAGATTACTTGTACAGATACTTATATTTCAGTAATTTTACAGATTTGAAAGAAAATTAAGTGATTAATAAGCATTCAATAATAATTATTTTTAAAAGTGTCAAATAAAAAATAAGTGACATAAATAAAAATATGCATATATGACAAGTCCGACCTTTTTATGTGAATTATGATTATTTTGATTAATTGTAAGATAATTATTAAATAGAGTTGTATTGAACGGGTTGATGTGCTTCACAAAGCATTTTATGATTTGATGAATTACTATTAGTACTGAACTGTATTACTACTGATGCGTGAATATCGTTATGACTTCAATTATTATCATTGTTTAGAACTTCTATTTTTAAATAACAATAAGAATAACAATTGCGGTGAATATATTAAAATTATTTTTAAATAACAGACTATTAGATTTGATACTTTTTTACAAACTCACAATTTTCACAATTCAATAACTTATAATGAATACGTTCTCATAAACTAGAAATGAAATGAAAAAAAATATTTTCATAAAGTGTTGTGAACTCTATAACACTATACTTTACTTCTTGAATGAAATAATAAATTTTTTATGCCTTTCTAATAATGTCAAAATAGAAAAGAAATCATCGCTGAATAATAAACCTGTGATATATGTAAAACTCGGTCAGTGGTAAAGCTTTTTGAATTTTAGATTTTTTTATTATACATTTTAAAATATTCATTCATTTCTTCACAAAAAGAATGCATTTAAGCTGGAGTTAAGATTGCAAGATCACTAAGATATCGCAACCCAACTGTGAATTTTCTAATTTTTTGACTTGATTTTTATTTAAAGGCTATAAAATATTGCTTAACCTTATCCCCAATATTTTAAAATGATGAATGTCTTAAGTGACACCCACTCAATATTTTGATTTTCAATACTTAAAAATAAATCTATAAAAAATAGATAACTCAAGACTTAAAAGTGTATACCGGAGTATACGAGTCTACTATTTTTTCATAATAATATTCAATTAAACATCCATTGACATAGAAAATGAATAACTCGAGAGTGTGTTAGCATTAGTGCAAGTGTGAACTCGAGTGAAGGGAATTTCTTTTTGTAATAAGATTACAGAGTAAATAACTGTGTAATTTGAATTCTTACGAATAAATTCATTTCGAATGTTTCGGTCGTTGAACGTGAGACCTACTTATCTGAGAGCAAAGAGTTTTCGAAAAGTTTTACTTCTTATAGCAAAAAATGATTGTCTTTGTCATTCGGTTGTCTTTAATGTCGTCAATTTTTAGGTCATGAATGATAGACTTGTCTCTTATATTGCTATTTTATTTTATGAGAATTATTCACCACTCTTCACATAATGCATCCAACCTGTACGGTATGAGAACTATCCTGTGAATTCAGTTGTCACCTCAATTCATTCAATTCCTACAATTTTTCGCCTACACTCATATTTGACGCTCATATATATTGTGTTGCTGTCTCAGTAGGAAGTGTTTACTTTACGCTATTTCTATATGTTTGATAAAAACCCTTTTTTAAAATAAAATTAAAAATTTTATGAATTCTTATGAATCAGTGAACTTAAGTTATGAGAATAATTAATTTTTTGGGTGATAAGTATTTCAGTGGGTGATGAAAAAATTATAATTTTTAACAATTAAGAATATGAATTCTTCCGTGTGTTTATTAGTGGTAAACTTTTTTCTAATTATTTTCGTATTCATTTTTCATGAATTTATATACTAAATATATTTTCATGTTATACCAAGTGATGTTTCACCTTTTTTTGAAAATTTATGGAATCATTATTTCAATTTTTTGTTTAATGTGAGCACGACTTCAAAATAAATCGGTCAGCACTGATCTGAATGCAAATTTTTCAAACTCTTTTTAATCATTAAATTTTGTTTGCTTTTTGTTGAATTTGTTTTGTCTGAATTGACGGCAAAGCACTGTATGTTAAATGATTCGGAATTGCGAGACAGTGTCTTAAAATAAATGTGAGACTAATAAAAGGATTAAAAACTTAAAATCCTAAACATGAATTGTCTGACAATATCTACACCGGAGAAGTAAGAATTAAATTAAACACATTTGATGTTAAATATTTATTTTTAATTGTGTGTCGGCACGAATGCTAGATTTGACTGTTTTATTGAATTGGCGTTAAAGTTCACAACCATTTAAGCACCAATTCTCCGCATTAACAGCCACTAAAATAATGTTAATACTGAAGTTATTGTAGTATTAATTCGGTGTTCACTTTGAACTCTCTTTCATGATTGTTCATCAAATCTCAAGATTATGGCTTCTCTGACATGACTTAACGTCTTAAAAATGGCTGAATTATTACTTATTATATTATAGTACTATTTCAGGTGTGGTCCATGAGATCTATGATTTATGTGAATTAAGCTCAAGTTATTCAACATTTGTAGGCAATCGGTTAAGAATAGAAGTTTAAGATTGATTTACGACAATTTTGTTTCTATATCTGAAACAAGTTTTGAGTTTTGGAACAATAATTATTATTCGATTAAAAAAGTTGTCCGAAGTGAGCTTTGGATTCATTGGGTTATTTGCTCAACTCGTTCAACTTGTTGTCCAAACGGTGGGCTTTTGAAAGTGATGTGATTGTACTTTTGGTGGCTTTCGTTTTTTGAATCGTTTGCAATATAAAGAGCACAAGAGTACAACTCCCATGACTTCTATCACTTCAATTTGAACTCAAGTGGAATTAAAGTTAAAGTTAGTGCTAATAATTTTATTCTTTTTGAAGTGAATGAACACAAAGTCATTGCATTGATTCAATTTAATGATTTAATAATATAGTAAAGTGAAGGCATAAGTCAGTAGCGATGATCAATGCCTCAATCAATTGTACTTTTCAGATGTTTTTATTTTCATGTTCTCTGTTCTGTGCCATCTGACCGATGCCTTCTTTAGGCTTAATTCAATTTCAAAGGCATTAGGTTACTAAAGTTGATGGCACTCTGAGTTAAGATAACAGCTTATAATCGCTATTCGAGTCATTTTTCACTTTCTATGAAATTTTAATGAATGTGCAGCGAATCATAAATGAAAGTGAAATTGATATGAAGTCTGAACACTACAAGTTTTTATAATTTATACTTAATGTTCAACTCACTAAATAAATTTTGTTAACAGCAGAGCGAGAGAGAAACAGACACAAACAGAGAGACAGATAGATAGAGAGAGAGAGAGAGAGGAGAGAGAGAGAGAGAGAGAGAATGAATGAATGAATAGCCGAATCATTTTGATGAACTGATTTGTATTAATTTATTGAAAAACCAAACTTTGGTTATCCTGTTTTTCACTACATCTCCAGTTCTCCACCCATTAAATCTCAGATGCCATTCAACTGGGTTTGTGCTATAAGTGAAGATTATTTATTGATATTTTGGGTTGTGATTAGACATCGAGAAAAGAAAAATGCACATAATCTTTAAATATCACTGCAATCGAATGCTTATTTTAAGTTGAAGTTTATGCTGAATTTTTAAAATTCTTTGGAATTGAAATAAATTTCAATCGAATAATTGAATTATGAATTATAACACTTCACTTATCAATATTTAAGTTTTTGAAAAGTGTCTGATTCTTGTAGAATATGAATAATGAATAGAATTATATTATTATCAGTCACGGAAATGATGATAATATAATGCTAATTGAATAATGATCTTCAATCAGGCCATATATTTGCACGTTTTCCTGCACTTTTGTACCATTGAATCTCAAATAATTATGACATTATATTTCTTATGTATGACTGAATATGCAAAATATTTCAAATAAATATATGAAAATTAATTTAACAATTCCTTAAATAGATTCCTTAAATTAATATATGGATATTCCTTAAAATGTCCTCAATTTTAAACAAGTTCTTTATAACTAAAAGTAAAATTCACTTTTTATTAATAGATTTTGAATGAATTATTCCATTATTTAATTTAATACCAAAAAGTGAGACAAACAACCTTTTAGTTTACCGTTTGTAACACAAGAGCATAGAATGTTATCGTGATTCAAAATTCCAATTTTTCAAAGAAAATAAATTTATTGGTGTTCGTGACCGAGAAGAGAGAATAAGCACTTTAAATGAATTTTCATTTATTGCTTTTTAAATCAAAGGAAAAATTATTAATTAAATGGAACCATAAAATCAAAAGTGATATGATTTGGAAAAACTAATCGAAAGTTTACCAAATTTTCAATATTGTGCACATTTAGCGTACAGAGCGTTCACTGTTTTCGTGATCAAAATCCCAAAACGAGACTCTACTACCTTATAAATAAAAGATATGAAAAGATATAAAAAACTTTGAGAGCGAGAATAAAAAATTGCAGTCAAATTCATAATTATGTCATTCATTTTCACCTGTAGCTCAAAGCTATGTTAAAAAATTTTCCAAATAACTGTTTGCATTACGCATTTTGTACTGTATTTACTTATTTATGACTGAAAAAAAGGAATTTTCTCGTGATATTCAATGAATAACATATTGCAGTAAATATTCTGAAGCTTAGAAATAAGATAAATAACGAAATACTTCTAAAAAATAAAGATAAAATTTAAGTCAAACCAAATAATTTATTTGACTTTTGCACTTACAAAAAATGAACCTCTCATTGAACATAATTTGGTTTTGATTATACAAATTATTTATATTTATACCAGTGCCACAAGAATTGTTTGGCTTCTGTTTATCTGATTAACAAAAATTTTGAGGAAAAATCTGAGGCTTTAAATTTGAATTATTATTATTACATAAAGTTGTTTTCTCAACATTTAGATTGAATTTTGTATTTTTAATGAATTAATTTCTTTTGCATTCTTAAAGTGATAGGAATTTAGCGAAATTTGATTTAAAGTACTTTTGGTATCTGTGCTTAGTTTTCTCTACACTTGAAACTCACAGTAAAATAATAAAAGGTAAATAATCCCTGCAGTGACAAAACACATAAAATTTAATGCTCTCAAAGTCTGAAAGCAGAGCGTTTTAAATCTTTTCTCTTGAAAGACTAAATTTTTTATATCATAAAAATAATAAATAAAGAATAAAAGTCAAAAGTAATTTGTTAAGTGAAACAAAAACTGCGCTCAATATAAAATCATGGTTGCAATTCATTTTTATCCGATTCTGCATTTTCTATATAATCGATAATTTTTCAAAAATTGGTGGCAGCCATAAACTCGACCTTGAATTGCAAAAAATGCTTTGAGCTCAAAGTCATCAAATGTTCTGCTAGTAATCAAGTTTATGTCAATCAAAACTACTAAAGTTAATCTTTAAAGGCAAAAAAGTTCGGTTCGGCTCCAGTTTTTTCAACAGTTGTGCTCATTTCTTCACGCGATTCATTATTAATTTAGGCATTAAATGATTTTAAGGCTCAAACATTTCTTAATTTCTACTGTATTATAATATCTTTTACTGTATTTAATTATTAGCCATAGTGTTTTGTTTATAGCAAACAAAAATTGAATGATTCTGATAAACAGGATGACGCTTTTGGCTAATTGTTATCTTAAATCACTTTAAAGGTATAAAACTAAGAAAAAAGCGTAAACATAACATCAATAAAACAGTTGAGGTCAAACACTTTGAAATTCATAAATTTATTGCCAAATGAATAGATTTTTTTAACATAACTTTTCCGCTTATGCTTATATTTTAAGAATTTAAAGTATTTTAGAGTTAATTACCAATAACTCATTTATTTGCAATTCAATCCTATCTATAATTTTTGCAATCTGTCAAACTTTTAATAAGAGTTATTTTAAATAAGTTGAATACTTCCCCGAATACATAAGTTAATTAGTTATTATTCATTGATTTATATAATGCGGAATTTGAATATTTTTTTAAAAATATTAATCAATATTTATTCTATACTTTCATCGTCAAAATGATGTAATTGAAAAAAGAAATTTTCATCAGTTCGTAAACTTCTTATGAATGAAAAGTTATGCCATTGTCTAAAATAAGAGAAAACAATAGCCGCTGACAACTATGAACGTTACGCATGTTTTGTACATTTTGTTAAAACAATTTAAAGATCATTCGTAAAACATTAATCAACTGAAACATAAGTTAATTATTCAAAAGTTAATTTTGATGGAAGCTCTCGAACATAATTAACGGATTCCATAATAGTTATTCAGTTTTTCTTCATTTCCTGATCGAGAAAAGCCTTTCCTCACGCGATATAATGGCTCGACAGCCATAAAGCAGTGATGAAAAGAAGACTCTTTTCAAACTATCGCTTTCCTATTCGGCTTTACCTTTAATCCGATTGCATGAGTGATGCAGAATATGTTAATGTATTCTAACATTTAATAATAACGTCAGCGCTTAAAGAAATGAAATAATTGTTTTGATTGTCTATCTGTCCCTCTCTCACTCTCTCATTCACTCACTCATTCACTCATTCACTGGTGTCTGGAATGCGGTAGAGATCAGATGGTAACTCAACAAGAGTGGCCACAAGACACGGTACATGCAAAAGTTGCTTAAAGACTATTTCACATAACGGTAGCCAATAATTTTCTAAGACTAATGTTTCAAAACAGGCTGTCCATCATTTTAGTGTTTAGATTTAGGAAGTGATCTGCATGTAATACATATCGAATAGATTCTCTTATAAATAAGAATGAAAATTATATATTAATAGTAATAATTTCTAAGTCTCACTTTCGCCGTTTTCATCATTTTGATCATTTTGATCATATTTTCATTGTTGCTCATCAACTATTGTGCATGCGATTCAATCCAATCTTATATTGATTGCTCTCATGATTGTGCAATTGGTGGTATTTTAATGGGACACGAAATATGCTGTTTAATCATAATCTATGCATTTCTCTCTCATTCTGCTTCACCCGGTGGGGTCTCATTCTCTGAAACTTATTTTGTACAAAAGACTACTCAGATTCCGCGTTCAACATCATTGTTATAAATGTTTTGACGGCACTTGTATTAAATTTGCTTATTCACTATGAAGCCGTGTAACTCATGTAACTCGAATGCGCTCACAAGGCATTCATCTTATATAATGTTAAGTAATTTGTCTCTCTTTGTAAAACAACTTCTGTTCCGGCTATTATTCAATAATAATTTTATATACAAGTCATGTTCATCTCAAGATATCTTTAATGTTTCATTATCTCTATTGTTATTTTGTTTATGTCTATGAAAAAGTGTCGCCTTTTGTTTTGTGGTGAGTTTTAACTCCAAATTGCATGTAATTCAATGCAAATCATAACCTCTTTCATGTGCCGCAAATATATCAAATATGTAACGACTTTTAAAGTATTCAATAATTTTCTCGATTTTTATTAACCGGTAAGAATTCATTCGTATTTAATGGCAGATACTTTATAAATTTGCAGTTAATTGCTATTTGCTATAAACCGAATCTGTGCTTTTCATGATTGTCTTTATATTTTGTAGGTTAATTGAAATTTATGTTTAGCTCTTGTAATCCCACGCTTGCCATCTCGTAATTATACCAAATGTTTAGTAGCATTTCAATTGCTTTTTATACCAATTATTTAAATGAGGTTTTAATACCATATTTAAAACTTTTAATGAATAGATACCTGTCCTTGAATTAAAGCATGAGATTAGACGACAATTTTCGATTTAATGGTTCACAATTGGTCCAGTTATGAAATGTATTGAAATATTATAAAAATTAGTTAATTATGTTTAATCACTCACTTATTCGTTATGCGATTTAAGGTTATGATAAAAGTTTGAATTAGTTCAATGGTTACACACATTATTTCAATATCAAACTCAAATTAGAAATACTTTTAACAATCAAACTCATAAACCCATTATATTCATGTCTGCCATAATTTATTAAATGTCTATTATATTTTATGCTTCATTAAAATATAAGATATAATTATATTTAATTGACATAAATATTAAATTCATCATAAATTCGAAAGTGTGACTGACTTTTGTTACTCGAGTTAAGTTATCTTAAACTAAAGGGTGTTTCACCGAATAGCGATCATTTGTAATATTGGTAACTTTTTTATTAGTTAACAAATTATACATCAAATTAAAGCTAAAAAATTAATTTTTTTTATAATTCTGGTCAATACATTTTTTATAATCAAATTCTGGCTTAGAGCACAATCAATAATCATCAAAATAACTGTTTATTTACTATCTTTAGACTGAATACGAATGTATTATTCGAAATCTATTAGATGATAAAAAATATTATTATTATTATTAGTTTGCTCTCATTTGATGTATAATTTGTAAATATAAGTTTACTAATAAAAAAGTGGCATATATTTCAAATAGTCACTATCCGGTTAAACACCCCTTATAAAAGTTTCGAAACACCTTTCAATTGATTTTTTAAAAATTTTGTCGCTTTTCAAACATCTGATTAAAACCTCAATGAAATCAAATTCAAGTCTAAATTATTAATTTATAAAATTAGCCAAAAGAACGTGAGAGTAATGAATTAATTTAATTTAAAAATAATAAAAATCAAATTATGTTTAATTAAAAATTCGATTTCTATTCTAATATTTGTTTATCAGAATTTCCTTGTTTTTTACGAACACCAATTTGTTAATTGCTTGTTATTGAGAGATTTGTGTTAAGCTGAATTATAAAAAATTCCTCTTAATATAACCTCGAATTTAGAATTAATGCTATCATTGATCACTTAAATTTTGATTTTATGCAAATCTATGCAAATAATCTAATGTTTCCTCATTTTCTTCCAAATAAACCGTAAATTAGACATTGAAAGCATAATAATAATGGCATACTATGGCTAGACTGCCATCTTATTCTATGCTAGTATTTGATTAATAGTTTGTTTATCTGCTCATTAAATTGTTTGAAGTTTAAAATTTTTAGTTCAAAGCTTTAACTAATACTTGAAAAGCTGAAGTTATTGATTGAATAATAGAGAACACAATTATCCTTAATTACCGATTATTAACTATTATTTGAGAAAGATATACAAAATCTTGTTTTGTCAACTATAAGATCAAATATTTTCTTTCATTCTTAAGGTCAAGCATTTCGAAATCTATTATACAGTGCTTTAGCGCTCAAAGCTCTATACTGTATTGTTATTTAAACCCTTTGAACTGTTTTGGTATCAAAGTCGTGTATATATTTCAATACAAGTCTATAAACCAAACGATTCAAATAACAAATTAATTATTTCCAAAACTTATTATTCTGCTATTATTAAAGTAAGTTTACTATTATGTTCTCTTTCTATTTATAATGACGAGTGCAAAAAATGAAAAAATTACAAAAATTTTTTCTCTGAAAATTCCCCTGACTTGTACTCTTGAAATTGGTTTTACTAAATCCTATACTTTTGCCTGTCTTTAGCTATTCATGTCTCGAAAAATATATAAAAATAATTTAAAATGAAAGTTATTATTGAGTTACACGCTATCCATTGGCTAATAATTAGCTTAACTTAATTTCTCTCGTTCTTAACATGATTTACAACTATCTACAGCTGAAATTACAAATGCAAATCAGATGCATATGTTGGTAAAGCAATAAAACGCTGTAAAGCCCTGTTTCTCAAGCATTCTGTGCGGGGTCTATAGTATTTGAGTATTTGTGGGAATCTTAAGCCAAAGTTGATAATTGATACTTTACTGCACGTGTGTAGAGAGGGTTTGTTCTTTTCTTTCTTTTGGGTTCGGGCTGTCTAGTGAAATGTGTTATACTCTTCGGTGTCCTATCTTTTGGCCGAAATATCGATTTTCTAAAATTTCACTTTTCAACCTCAAAATCTTGAAACTTTAATTAAATCTGATTTAATGCAACACTTTTCAAGATAGCATAACATTACATAACATTACATAACATATTACTTTTCAAAATAAGCTTAAAATAATTTAAAGATTTAGCAAAAGTTATAAAGAAATCTACTATTTTTTGTTTAGAAAGTATGCACACAATTAGCTCTTTTATGAGAATAAGATCCTATAATTAAAGTTATAAAATTAAATCTGACATTAAAATAAAGATAATAAATAATTTTATGAGTTCGTTGAAAGAAAGTTTATTTTGATTTTTGAGTAAAATGGAAATCTCACAAACAGTATGTAACAAAAGTGTGCCCAACTGTTGGAAGTCACTTGATATGAGAGGACAAAAGAGATGAGAAGGAAGAAAAGCGTTTTCTTAAAACTCAACATGTTGTCATTCATGATTATTTACATTTAAAGCGTTAAACTTCTGATTGTAAATATTCTCAGAAACAGTATGTGTACCACTATTTCCCTGATTCTCGTGTTGCTTTACGCCTAACTCTATTCGTAACATGATTTATATGCGTTTAAGAATAAACGAGTAATCGTCCATTAAATTTAGTTCTTTTCAAAATCTAATCTTTTGATTCTATTTTATTGAAACACAAAATTTTTAACATTAAGAGAACAACAAAATATATGTTTAAACTTTTATATAATTTAATGTTAGCTTTTATTTTGCGATTCATGTCAAAGAGTATTCTTTTTATAAACTTAGCACACAATGCATAAAAACTAAATAATAGCTCAGCTTTTTATAAAATTTAATCTAAGAATCGACTTTTGGGAAGAGTTTGATTTATTTTCATAACATATATAAACAGAGTCTTTATATGGACTCAATTTTCTTCTGTGACTAAACAAATATATTAATCAAATGATAAAAATAGAAAACTTTTTTTCGTAGCTTATTATTAGTTTCAATTATAAAAACTTTCTATTTTTGTAAGATTACAGTTCAAACTCTGATTTTGTTTATTAGATTAAGTTTAGTTGAAATTATTATTATAGTTCAGTGAGTCTTATACTGGTATGAGTTCGCACACCATCACTGATTTGAAATTGGTTTTAATTTCAGTATTAACATGAGTGCGAATGCAAATCAATCATTGATTCACCTCTTGCTGTGTTTCTCTTATTTAGTTCTACTGTAGCTCTTGTTGTTCTGTATTTCAATTTATTGTACACTACAGTAGAGGGTATTTAACTTTTCTATCATTGTTTAACATTGTCTAACATTCAATTTATGTTCTTTGCCATTTATCTCGCCTCAAGTCACTACATGACAACGTAATTGCAATTATTTGTATTTTGTATCTCTATTTGTTTGAATCTTTACCAACATTTGATTGCGCAGAACCGCAATTATTCCGTCATTTGAATATTATATACATTTTTCTCTATTTTATTTTACAATATAATTCTCCTGTCCAACAAAAAAGTAGAACATAAATAAACTTTTAAAATATTTAGTTTACAAAAACTTTCTTATGTATTGTTTTCGTTGCCAACAGAAGATTATGTCCAACTTTCGTTATAAAAGGAGAAAAATCTAATTTGTTTTTCGTTTGCCTTTTTATTATTTTCTAATCAATGAATTTACTGAATATAGAGCTGATGTGTATGACATTCTTCCATATAATTACTAGTTTCTTAACTACTTTAGTATTATTTGTTACACTTCGTGTGATTATATTTGTCCTCTTTTTAAAATTACCTCATCCTTGAAAATAAGAGGTATAAGAGGTATAAGAGGTGAACAAATTATTAACTTAAACTTATTTAAGCTTCTGTTTTTTATTTATTCATTTTTTACATTCTTTCTATTTGTAATTTCTTTTTCAACTTCTATTCAATTAATGGTAAATTTTAATTTTTTTAATGAGCAAAAAATTTTATCCATAATTATTTCAAGGATTTTTGCAATTGTTTTTTGATTTTTGAGATTATTCGTTTGAATCGTATTTCTTAATATAATTTTCTTATTATAAACTGAATAATAGTTTGAATTTCCGAGTTTGACTGTATTAAACCAGATAATTGACTGCTAATCAGGAGAACAAATTGTAAATTCAAAATAAAAGGAAATATGTAAAAAATATTTTTTGGTTGATTGACATTTTTCTAAATGAGAAATTAGTTTGAAAACCAAATAATACAATAAAGTGAAAGTGAATAGAAGGGGAAAACGAAACTTTTTAAGCCATACAAATTAGCATTAAGGCGAAAATGATCAATACTTAAAGCAATATAATTACAATAATTGTTAATGATATAATTGAGACAACGGTCACGACTTCCGAATCAATTGAATAGATTAGCGATTAGTTTAAACTGTAACAGAAAATACATGAAGTAATAAAATTAAGGCGACGTTAAACACAAAACAATTATTTTTCGGGTGGCAGTCAACCCAAAAGCGATCGCAGAATCTATTATCGAATAATTTGCTGTGTTTTATAATGAGGTCGAACGCATTTGATATTATAAAGCGTTCAATTTCTCAGTATATCTTGTTTTCCAATAGATTTGGGCGTTTGCTGTAACTTAAATCAAGTCTAAAATAATAGTATACTAAAGAACAGTATGATTTTTCAATTAAAATAAAATTAGACCATTAGTACATTAACTATTTTATTATACAGTACATGAATTATTTCAAACTATAGCCTCAAAAAAGAAGTTTTATTTTTTTGGAAAATCATTTTTCCAAAAAAGGATACCTTGAAAGTATTGAGCTCGTGAGCGAGTCAGTTATAATAGTTTCAAATTAACTTAGATTTTTGAAAAATTTTTATTTTTGATTAAAATTTATAAAAAATGTATAAAACGTTTAAAACGTTAAACCCCTTAAAACCTTTTAGCCTAGTTATTCATTTGTAAAGATTTATTGATAGAATAAACTATTTTTAATCATTCCTTAGTTTCATCTTTATTGGCCTCAATTTAATTAATAAATTCAAAAGTCAAAAGTCCTGAAGTTTTTTTCTAAATAGGTGAATAATATGTCGCAATAATAATAGTTTAATAATTTAAAGTTTTAGTTACCTCTAGACTTATAATTTAATGCCTAACATCTTATGACTAAATACCGCTTACAGTTAATTTTCTGTCGGTGTTTCATGACCTGAAGGCCAGAATTTGAAACGTCCTTGTTTTTAATGTGCAGTTTAGTATTAAAACTCATTTCAATGAATTTGGTGTAAAATATTAGTCAAAGTAGACAAATAGAAATTGCTTCCATTTTAGGTCTTAATAAATAGTTTGTATGACTAGAACTAATCGGAAAAGTATATTAAGACCTCATTAATTCAAATATTAATAATAAACTTGTAATTTTTGAATTCACTGTCACTGAATTTGTTTGTCATTTAGATTATGGTTTATTATGAAATATATAACAAACACTTTCCTTGAAATGCATTCTAAGATAAAAATTGGGACACAGTTTGTCATTTCTTATGCACATTAAAAATTTATACTCAACCATAATAAAAATGAAGCGGATTATTAGATTAAAAAATTTATTAAAACATTATTATGTTGAAATTGTGTTGGAGGTCCCGGCAGGTGCTTTTTTACTATCAATTGTGGTTTAAATCACTTTCAGATGTGTTTATAATAACTTAGTCTTTAGAAAACATAAATTAATTTCTTATATTAAACAAAAAACTCCTTAACTTGATGTTTCAGTTCTATGAAAACCGTATACACTTTTAAATTATTAAATCGCTTCTGAAATACTAAGATAATGCAGAACATGCTCTTCAAAATTTTTTTAAATTGAAACAAAACCAATCCATCTTTTCATTTCACTAATGATGAATTGGTTCTCAATAATTAGTCATAGAATATAATATATTCTCTGAATAGATTAAAAAATCTGTTTTACCTCTATCTTAAGTGTATTTCAAGGTTGGTTTGTTAGTGAATTTAATCTTTAAGATCCTTTATGGCGATTATAAATGAAAAAAATTATAAAGCGCGCAAACGTTGCGTTCAATGGGTCACTATATAACATATTATAAGATTGTTCAATAATTATTGTTGTGCGCGTTCTTAATAACTGCGTTACTTTTTCTCTTGGAAAAAGTTTTTTGCTGGAGTGCACGCCTGATGGCCAAATCGTGCACTTCTACACTACTCTGTTGGTCAAATAGGGTAAAACACAATAACTTCCAATACTCAATATACTTTCATTCGTACTGTATATATAGTACTCTCTCATTTTTATAATACTTTTTTTGCTTCAAGGGTTTTCGTACTTAACAATTATTGCTGTAATACTATGTACTGGTCGTGTCCCAAAACATCCAATTTGTTTACAATTTTAAATCTCATGTTAATTCACGATATGTTTTCATATTATTTATATGTGAAAAAATTGGGTGAATAATAACAAAAATATTTATTCAAATTAATATTTTTTGAACAAACCTTTCTATTAAAAAATAAAAATAAAAATGAGGGAAACCAGGATATAATAATTGATTGTATTGTGTTGTTCTCTCTGGTCAAAGATTATCGTTTTGGAAGTGCTCGAGAAATTGTATGCTTTTTTTACTTGAGTATACTATTTGAGTGAGATTAGAGACACAATAAGATTTCCTTTACTTATTCATTCATGCCTTTCATGGAAAGATGATCTTCTCCTTCACCTTCTCTTATATTCATTATTCGTAAAATTCTTTGATTTGGAAACTATTCACTTCCCTCTATCGCTTTCAAATCTAGAACTTCCGATAACTCCCACTTGACTCAAGAATTTGCACCAAAAAATTCAAATTCACTAAAGGCGTGAGGAATGCAGACTCTCCTCTCTTCAATGTGTCAAAATAGTAAACTCTTTCTCTATTAATTGAATATAATGTTTATACAATAGTACTGTAGTAAAGGTATAATATATCATATATTGTAATACAACTCATTTTTAAAGATTTTCAATTACACAACTTTATAAATGTATTCAATCATATTATTATAGTATACATTATATTATATTTTAAAAGCAAATTAATAGATGAGGTCTATGAGGTCCGCACGAGTGCCCGAATAATTGCTTACAAACTAGAATTGATTTGAAAATCAAAATAAAGTTGCGTTTAACTAAGATCATGATTGTGTAGAAATATATAATACTAGTAAAGGTATTTCCTTATTTCAATTTGAGTACGGATTAAAATTTTTTCATTTGGAACATCTTTCAGGCAAGTGTTAGTTCCGCCAACACTTGGTTTAAAGATATCCAAAGTTAGACTATTTGGGACAACTTCTATATTAAATTAGCTGATATTCAGTATGATTGAGATCACTGTCTCGTTTTTAAGCTCAAAATGTGTTTAACTTTATATTGTTATTTATTATTTTATTAGAAGGACAAAAATAAAATTAATTACACATCCCTTAAGTAGTGGAAAACCTAATTATTTAGTTTAATGTGAGGAAAGTGTCGATTAAAAGGTTTAATTATAGTTTATTTGCCAAACTTAATTCTTAAGGCAATTAATTTTTAGTATTAAAATCTAACTTACAATTTTGTTATTTGAGTGCATGCAATAACTTATTTATTTATAATATAAAAAAATTGAAATTAGTTTCTTATGTTATACTAGTATTTCAATATGTATTTCTAGTGTAGTTTCAATTTAATTATTGATCTTAAATATTTCAAACCAAAATATTTAATGAGTTTTATTTTGAAATTTTCAATAAAGTTATTCACAACTCTTGTTAGTGAAACGGGTGGTTTTGCTGAAAGTTAAGGAGTTAATAAAGTCGGTCATTAAAATCTCTCTCTTTGCTAATTTACATTCTTTTTCTTTGAAAAACCTTCGCAATGGATTACCCTTTGTTTGCTATTACTTAATAACAACAAAACACTTGAGTCTAACAATGATTAAAATGTATTGAAATACTAGAAGATGTAATTATTCACGTATTCTTTCTTTTCAATTATCACAATTCAAATTTGTTTACTTATTATGAATTATTATAAAACCTTATAATTTAAAAACACAAATCTTAAACAAATGGCAATTTTATTCTTTCTATTAGAAAGTTTGTGAAGTAATATTTCTTAAATAATAATATTTTTTGAGTGTTTATTGAGACGTCAGATAAATATTCAATAGATGTTAATTTTTAAGCAAAGACCAGAATTTAATTATTAAACTGATTTGAATTTATGATTCAATTTCAACAAATATATTAATAATATTTTACTTCGTTCTTCATTTGTTGCTTAACACGAGATTTATTTATTAGTCATTATTGTTATTTGCCTTGTTATTAATTGTGTGATTTTACTGATCTGCGTGTCTGACGGCCGAATCGTGAACAGTACAACAGTACAGCACTAGTCAAATAGGGTGAAAACAATAACTCGCAATTAATACTTTCAAGTCTCACAATACAAATTTACGTGCCAGCAATTTATCCAAAATTATTGATGTTATGTTAGAATATTTAATACAAAATAAAAAAACAATAAAATTTAGTTTTCAGTTGCAATTAGACAATGAAATAACATATAAATCACTTAAATTAGCACAAAGTTAGCCAATTAGACAGCTTTTATTTGTCTCTAAAAATTTATCTGTTTGTATCACTTATTCGTGTGATTTTTTGCCTTCAAATCGAGCAATAGGTCAAAATCAACAATCAAGCTCTAAATCAACACTTTAACTTTGCCCTTAAATTCATGGGATAACAGAATTGATAGGACAGTCATTTAATCTGAGGCAACAGGAAGAGCGCATCCAAGAGATATAGCTGTTTGTGTCCCAAATTCGTGATGAAGTTTTTTAACATAGCTATCAGAAAGTGCAATAATTAGCGGGGGGCTATTGGCCATCAGGTTAGGGATCATTTGTTTACAGATGAAAATTATTATTAATAAATAATTCAAAACTGCATTGTTTTTTGGCTCACTTTATTTGATTATCAATATTTTTATGGAAGCTAACGCTTAAATCATTTATGATTTATATAATTGCATAAAAGGTCACTTTTATATAGGTTTTTGAAATACGAATAATTTGATTTGTAAAGAGATAGCTTTATTTGATAACTTATTTCAAGATGAAATATATGATAATGAGATCAGTGTCTCAACAAATTAAAGTTTATATTAAAAAAATGACTTGTGTTATGCAAGTTTCAGAATTTTTTCAACATTCAAAACATTGATTTGAGGAAAAGGCAATAAACATTTAACCACTTTTGGAAAGAAGGGCTATTTAATTGGCATTTTAAAATTCATTCAGGTTTCATAACTACGAAATAAACTCAAATATTGTATTTTTTAATCTCATTTAAAGTTCATGTTTGAAATCGAATTTCTTTAAATCAGTAAAAATACTATAATTTCACTGTTAAACCCCTACATATCAATATATCAAGTTTTCTTATGTTCCTTATAAGTTCCCCAACCAAAAGAAGTTCAAAGTTTTGACAAATTAATGCTACAAAACAAGACTGACTCGGAATTAGAGAAATAGGATTGTGAGATACAAGTAAAATGAACTGTACTTTAAAAACTTGACATAACTAATCACTCGATTGTTACACCATAAGAGCTAAAATATGAGTTAATAAAAAAATTAAGAAACACTTTATTTGGGTGTTTTATTACAATTTTAATTGACATTATATAACTTTCAAAATTTATGAATGCTATAACTTGTTAAACATCTTCAATATTCAAAACTATAGTAACGCTGTAAATAGTAGCGCAAGTGAGACCCCATATATTCCAAATAAAAATGAATAAAAGTCATGTTTGACAATAAGTTGGATCAGATTAAAAGGTTAACATTTATTAAAGGTTAACATTTATCACTGAATTCGATTTAGAAAATATATAATATATATATCTGATCATTAATTCACGATAACAAGGAAGTAATGTTTGTAATATTTAAAAATATAAAGAGAGAAAATCAGTGATGAAATGGTATTTACAAAGAAATGCTAAAATATTTTACAAAATATTAGTTTATTAAAGCACTGTAAGGGATGTGTGTGTGTGTATCGGTCGGACCCAGATTTTAACGTTAGTGACCCTCATCATTGCGTCCTAAAGCTCCATTTGATTGATCTGATGGCTCCAACCCATGTGAACCGTGCACTTAACCCAAGTTTATGAAATTTCATAACTATTCAAAATATCAACTAAAGCAAAATCATGAAAAACTTTATTTAACAAAACACTAATTTTTTCAAAATCTACTTTTGAAATGTTGTTATTTTACATAACAAGTGATTAGTATATTATAATTATCATTAAAAGTTTCATTAATTTCTAGAAATAAAGTTATATATTGAAGTAATTATCAATTTATTATTAGTTTATAAGACAATAAATGATTCTTTTCAAGTATTGAGTCAATTGATATTCATTAATAGAAAATATAGTGTGCAGTATATAATAGATTTTACAAATGCATTATCATTTACCTCTACTGTATAACCGTTTAAATCAGATCATACGTAAAGGACTTTAGATTTGGTTTCGCTCACATAAGATTCACGCACTGTAACTAAATGATGAGCTCGAACCTAACCTTGACATTCCTACATGAACACACTGAACACACCGAACACATGAACACATGAACACTGAGCACTTGAACACTTACGATGAATTCATGCAACGATCAAAGAGAGTCAGTCTATGTATGATATTATAAGATAGACTTTTCTGATACCAGAAAATCCTGTGTTCAACTTTTTTTAAAATTGGTGCTGTGGCGCAAAGGAGAGCCTCTAAAGATCAGAGACAACGACTCTTAAAAAAGGCATAATTAAAGTTATCGCGAATTTAATTAAAACATAATTTTATATTAAAAGCTTTCGCAAAACTCGTGTTATTTAAACTATTTTTCATCGTTTTTATCTTTCGTAATGCATTGAAAGCCAAATGAAAGCATTTTTAAGATTATTTCGCCTCAATTTATATTGAATTATTGTGATCTGAGATAAATTTTAGATAAAGCTAATGTTTATTGTTAACATTAGAAGAGAGGTCTGCATCCTGTTCCATTCCAATATTACCAAATAAAATAATGGATGATTGCCCACAGTAGTAAACTATCCCATATATCTTTATAAGCAATCATAACTATGAGCGCTCACTAGATTCAAGTTCGAACAAATATTGCTAAAGATGCTGAGCTTTTTTGAATTGTTCCTTTTTAAGCTATAATATTAAATCAATCAATTTTTCCTTATTTGCTCCTCATTCCAGATCATAACTTTCGTAATTCTGGCCATAGTTTTGATTTAATAAAAATTATCATACAGTATAAGACCAAATAAATTAGTATTCATTGCAAACCATAACAAATTAATTGTTAAAATATAATCAAACTTATTGGCGCTTATATTATGATATTGTGTTTGTTTTGAGGTATTTTTCATTGACATCTCAACTTAATTATGAGAAATTTTATGCATTTGTTGAGCTGTAAGGTCAACAGCAAATTTTGCTCATCATTCATCTTTTTTTTAGCTCAAAACAGATCAAATTTCAATAAAAATATTGTTTCACTACAAACTTGAAATTATGTATATTTTAACTTTAAAAAAAATTATTCAAAATATTTAAGCAATAAATGTAAATATTATGGTCTTTAGAAAGTAATTTTGAGTTAATATGAATCATATGAATGGCCCATAAAAAGTTCTCTTTGTATGCCTTAAACTATTCATGAACTTAATGTTGGTTTACTTCAATCATTTTAGTAAAACTTCAATATCTTATGTATGAATAATTTATTTACTCAATACAATTGTTACTCAATATTTAAGCTCAACTTTTATTGTTTATGATGAACAGATACGCCTCCATTCAATAGTTAGTACTTTTATGAGAATAAAGTTCTTATTAACCTATTATACTGTATAGTGATCTAAAATTTTTCCGATACCATTAGGTTTGCAATTTTGAATCATAAGTATTACATATTATACTTCTCTCTCCTTTTCTTTTTGAGATTTCGTGTCTCATATTCTTGACGTCATCACTGGTGAAATTGCTTTGCATCTCACTTAACATATCAATATGTATAATAGCTTGGAGTTAGGTTTGAGATTATGCAATGCATGTGAGAACCAGTGCTCCCCATATAAAGCATAGAAAGCATAACATTTACCTGAAATGTCTGAAACAACAAACAAAAACTATTTCTTATTAAATAGTGAAATACATTCTTAGAATCTTATTGTTATTCTGCTTTTGAGCACTAATTCTCATGTTTAGAGGTCTGACAACTTTTTGACATTAATTAATTAACTAATACTATAAAAGTACAATTTTATTGACTTATTATTTGATCCTAAAAGCAAATCCCACTTCAAAACCAATTATGAATTTAAGAGTTAAAGAGAGGGCGAATTGTATGCATTGCATGAATAAATCAAATTAAAGATGAACTATATTTGAATTTAAGAATCATTTTTCTTTCTAAATAATTAGTTATTATTGGAAAGTCTATTCATGCAATCGATGCTATAC
>JAQGCH010000002.1:0-68297 GCA_034699485.1 Nanhermannia elegantula
AGTCTTAGTCTTTAAGACTGAAGACTGAATATTCAGTCTCAGTCTCAGTCTCAGTCCCAAAGACTGACCCAACACTAGTAATAATATAAGAATATTATCAATAAACCAAATTAGCGCTTAATCCTTATCTCCTAAATAATAACTTAAATAAATATTTTCCAAAATCGCTTTCTTTCAAAGTTCAAAGAAACTAAAGTTTAGACAAAAATCTCTTATTTATGTGATTTCTAAAAGTTTATAATAAAATGTCTGAATTACGAGAATGATTTTCTCTAATAAAAGTGTTTCATTGAATTTACCATAAATTTTTCATTTCTTGCCTTCTCTGTCGCATTAGTTGTTTATATTCTGAAATTCTCAGTTTTTTCCCGTCGACAATACATGTTCTTTTTGGTCGCGGTCTATATCTATAGTCGGGATGTTTTTCCATATGTAGTTTTGATAAACGTGATTGTTCTTCATAATAGGGCTGTTTCTCAGAGTTTGTCATTGCCTTCCATCGCGCGCCTTAAGTACAAAAAAATTAACTATTTATTTCATTCAATTTAACCCTTGAGCATAACTAAGCGCTCAATGATTGGGATTATAAATGTATTCAACCCTACACTGTTTGATGCCTTACTCAAAGTTTTAGCTCAAGAATAAGTTTAAATAAATATTCAATTTTTAGCTTTTTTTTCAATTAATAAAGTGCTGTCAGTAATGTTGTGCCCAATGATTGACATAATTAAACAAATATTTACCTAATATTTTAGATATATTAGAGTTATGCATATCAGGACACGCTTTCAGTATTTTTCTTCGTTCATCTTTAGCCCAAACCATGAATGCATTCATTGGTCTCTTAACATGAGGTTTTCCTTCTTGATCTCTCTTTTGCTGACGAATTATTTTGGCGCCAAGTATTTTATCTGATTTATAGCAAAAAACGTTTCAAATTATTTGATTTGTTAAAGACTAGAAAACTAATTAAAGGCTAATTAGTAATTACTTTGACAGGTGACGATTGTCTCAGTGTTCCCATCTTTTTGTGACGCTTGAGATTCATTTCTCTGTCTTTCAAGTTGTGCTCCAATTGTGGCCGAAGTGACAGTTGATGTTGGCGTCAGTTTTGACAGATCTGGTAATAAAAGCGGACCGAATGGGTTAAAAGCCTTGTCTGGAGACATAGATGGGAGGGATGACATGTCATGTCCCATATGCGGCGTTCGGAACCCCATTCCTAATGCATTGTAGGCGTGATGAAAGTATTGGTTCGGAGTGAGGCCGTGATTACCAAAGAATGGTACCGAAGGAGGAGGTGGTGGATGTGGTGAGATCATTGGGGGCATTGCTGTCGGCGAAGACATCGCTGAATGGCTCTGATGTTGCATTTGATTAAATGATGACTTCGATGATGAGGCATACTGAGAGCAACCGTTTATACCACTTGTAATCAATGATGGCTGAGATACTAATGATACCGAAGTAGTTATTGGCGATGACTTGGTTTTGGAAAGATTCAAAGGCGCGTCTGTACCACCATTTGAGCCATTATTATCTCCTCCAATATTTTTATTCTTATTGTTACCGTTATTATCATTATCTAATGGACTCGCAGTTCTACTTTGATGTCTATTCTTCATTGAAAGATCTGCAGGCAGTGGCACTTCTTTATACGATAATTGCTTTGATGGCGAAGAACTATCCATCAAAAGGCTCTGAACTGACATATGCGTAGATTGAGGTTCTAGTTTGAAATTATTTGCCGTTGATGTCGATGTTGGAGACTTTGTACCTGATATTGATTGTGTTGAAAGTGGTATTGAGGGTGCAACAGCTCCTGTTTGGCACATTTGATTGAATAGATTTGCCTCAGAATATGGCAATCGTGGACCTGTTGGCATCTTAAGTGATCCATCAATAAATGGTGAGAACATCACTTGAGCGGCAGCGGCCGCCTGTGGGGCCAAAAAATTGGGCATCAATTTGGCCGCGGCCGACATGTACTGAGCATTCAGTTGTGCCTATTATTTAAGAACAGTTTTTTAATTATCTTATTATCATTTTTATTATTGATTTTAACGCTCGAGAAATTTTTCCTAAATTTATAAGATTTATAATAAGTTAATGGACTCCAAATTGTATGCAATTATTTGTTTGCCTACTTATCATGTTCAATAGTATTACATCAAATAAATAAGTTATGTTTGTTTTGCTTTACACAAAATTCGACCTCTCATTGATTTTACTGATACTCAACTGTTTCAATAGCTCGGTTGGGGTTCAAGCTCGGTATGTATTCAGGAATCATCCCAACAATAGTATGCAAGTTATTAGAGTATTCTTTTCAAATCACAACAATACTAGTATTCAATTCAAAAGAGTTCAATCTTTTATTAGTCTTGTTTTTGACAATATTTTGTGGCTGCGCAGGCTTTGGATCCAATATTTATTCAAATAATTGACTAAATAATAGTTTAAATGTTAATCTGAATGCATTGACTTCACGTTTGGCTGTATTCAAATAATATGTAATAATTATTTTGAAGAAAAATTGAAATAAATGTTGGGCTTAATCTTTGTAAATATCGAGAATGAGGTCACAGAACATGATCTCAAACAATGCTTTAAAATGCTTTTATTATCTAAATTTCAACTTTATTTTAAAGTGAACGTGATTTGGATAAATGACCTCATTTTGAGAGAGTTTTAGTTCAATAACTCTATTTTAACTGTCTTTCTGATCAACATTTAATTAATGACAATTTTAATACCATTCTGATAAAAAAAAGCTAAAATATGCGAGTATTTCTACAAAAATACTTATATAAATTGGTTAAAGTTGTGTTTTCTTAACAATAGAAAATAGATCTAAAAATATAAACAAAGAATTTAAAGAAAAAAATAAAGTACCAGAGCATAAATAGTTTACATATCATTAACTCAAATAATTTGAGCGTGAAATTCAAACATTCTTTTGAAGAAAAATAATAAATTAAATTATCGCCTGAGTGGCATACCTGAAGTTCTTGTATTTTGAGCTGCTGTTGCATCAATTGTTCCTGTTGTCGCTTAATCTGTTCGGTTTGATGTCTTTGCAACTCAGCAGTCAATTGAGAAGAAGACTCTAATTTTGACTGTAATAAAGCAGAGAAAAGAAAATAACAGTTAAAATGTCACTTTTAGGCACTAAATTTGGAAACAAATAATCACATTTTACGAACATAAAGACTATGAGAAGCAATCTTTTCTATTATGTTTATTACCGATTTGACACATTTTTCCTCTTTAAAGGAAAGCAAAAAACTGGAGACAAAGAAAAAAGTTCAATACATTGTACTATCGCTAAGATCTTCAAATCCTTATTCACTCAAAAGATCTGTTTCATGAAAATCTATTAAAGTTTAAAATTAGAAAACTTAATAAAAATTCTAAATTCAAAGTCACTTTTAAGATAAACACAACACGTCTGAGAAGTTCTTGCGATTCAAGTTTTTAAGTAAGAGATAATAATAACAAAGTCTAAAATTTGAAATCTTAATGATAGTCTACTGTGGAAGAGAGCTATTATTTAGGTTTGAAAATAGAGTGGTTTCTACTTTTGAAGCAGATATAACTAATATATATTAGTATTAGTGCAACAGAATCTGTCGACCCTCTGACATATTCATTGGTCTACGACCCATTTAGTACAACTAAGATGAGAGTTGGAATGCCTTTCTTTCTTTAAATCATTTGTCTTAAGAGAAACTGCGGAACTGTTACAGTGGAAAATGGCGTCAAATTACACATTATGCCAAAAGTGCACAAATGTGAAGACAAAAACAATTTAAAGTCATTCTCATGTTAAACGTGAGATAAAAATAGCGCACAAACTAACGCTAAAAGTATAAGGAAAAGCAGAATAACATAACTTAGTTTACTATTGATAGACAAAAGATCCGAAACGAAAAATGTGTCACTTTTTATCACCAGGTTTTGGCGCAACAATAGGGGACTAATGTTTTAGAAGTCAAATGGTTCGCCACTTCTTTTTGTTAGGGCTTAAGAACATAGAGCAGAATACAGTCAGGGAAAGAGAGGCCGATAGAGACGGGAGAGAGAAGAGGTTTTGCATAAAGATTTTAAGCGGCTTTGTTTTAGTCTTAAAGGTTATATGAGATACGCTCTGTAGAGCACATCTGCTATTGGAATGCGAGAACTCGCTAACAGAGTGAATGGTGCGGAGGATGAAGGAGATGGTGAGCAAAGAAGAAAAGAACCAGAAGAAAAGCTGTGCTCACTGTGTTGAACAACTACTACAATAACAAGTGTTTCCTAGAATTTCTTGCATTTTGTTGTGAAAAAATTTTGAGAGAAAGAGTAACTGTGACTTTGCACGCATTAGTACTTGAAATACCCTTCCATTTAGACTCACAGCATTTCATATGACAATAATTGTTTGGATGCAAATGAAAGAAACAGTTTAATAAATAGCTCTGTGTATCAAAATTTTAATTTAGTTAATTGACTGAAAGCACAATTCACTTTAATTGGAAAGTTGAAAAATGAATTCTTTTTCTGAAAGTAGAATCAGATAATTATTTTTAATGCCAAATGAGCTGACTTTAACAAAAATGTTGAAAATATCTTTTTGTTTCTATGTTCACATATCAATCAACTTAATCAATGAGATGAGAAAAATAATAAATTCTATTTTTACTCTAAAAAAATTGCGAACATTATGCACAAGAGTTTTCTATGAGATAAATAAATAGTGGGATGACTTCCAAATTGTTGATATTGAATGACAGTCTCGAAAAGTATATATTTTACTGTATCTAAAAAATGTTTCATTAAATAATCCTTTAAGGAATTGTAAAAAGCGTTGACAACAAGTGAAACAAATCTCACTTCTAAGCGTTGTGTTTAACTTGAAGATTATGATATGTTGCGATTATCTATTATCTACATTGAAATGCTCTGAAGCTCTAAATCCTGAGTCAAACAGATTCTCAAAGCAGACTCTCGTCTAGTATTAATGATTTGCCGGAAAGCAAAAACTGAAAAAAGCATAATTCATAAAGCAGTGAAGTGGTGGTCGAGATTAAGATTGAGAGTTAGCATTGGATGCAGATAGAGATGGATTATTTACAATGGTCAACATCCCCTTATGACCCAATTGCCATTAATAATAGACGATTGATGCGCAAACAGAAAAGACCAAAACTAATACTAATACTAACGGTTTTTATATAAGAGTTACTTTTTGTGATCATTTTTCTATATATACAGGCTGTACAAGTTTTTGATCCTCTAAGAGAACGGAAATCGAATAATGCTAATGATGATCATCAATGATGGCCATCAGACCATCGTGACCATGATGACCATCGAGCAAATGATTAACGCAATTATTATCCATATATTGCAAGAATAAATCATTCCCAAAAATCTTCGAGGGATAAATGTTTTCCCTTCCTCTTTAATTCTCGATCACTATCCCTCCCTCTCATCGCTAACTCAATGAGTTTCATTCAATGCATCATAAGTTGAGTATAATTGAGTTGCGATTATGCTCCCAAACAATAAGTACATAAATAATGCAACAATACATGAAACATAATATTTATTTTGGATAGCATTCCATCTCTGGTCGTTTTATGCTTCTCTCTCTCTCTCTCTCTCTCACACACACACACTCTCTCTCTCTCTTAGTTTTGTTTCACATCTATTTTTTTGTGTCTTCTGACTCTCAAGTGATTTGATCTCAATTCTCATTAGGGAAAAGACACTTTTTACGAATTTTGTACACTTATAGCTATATCTGCCGAAAATTTATATTTTATTTTCGTACTCAAACTTAATATTCTAGTCTTTCATGCATTTTGTTACTCATTTATTTTTAAATACAAATCGATTTTTCTCATTTATATTTATTTAATTTTTTCCAATAACTTCGTATTAAATATGTTTTGAAGAAAGATATTTGAAAATCTATGTCCACAATAGATAACTAAATCGAATTTTTATACTTATATTAAAAAAGATTATAAGAAGAAATTAAAAAAATAATTAGAAATTGAATGAATAAGATTTAAATCTACTTATTTTTGTTGCACAATATGTATAATAGTTTCTCCAGAGAAATATTGTGTAATACTTGTGTTTAATTTTAGAGCAGAAATAGTAGGCTTTAATCAAAGCGCAGAATTGCATTCACATCAACAAAGATTGGTTCACAACTATCTTGAAGACAACCTCTTTTCTATAAAATTGCTTATCTATTGTTCTCTTATAGACCTCATGCGCAACACTAAATGCTCCCATTGTTGAGAATATAAAAACTAATCCTTGTTTTGAAATAAATTAAAGGCTAACAAAAACATGACTCCTTTTAACTTATAAACATGTAAAATACTTAATTGGATTAAACAACTCGTGCCACTAATTAAAAGAGAAGTACTTTATTTGAATAGAAGTTTGCACACAATTATGCTTTTCGGGTGCATAAGATTTAAAGCCTAGCAATTTGAGCCCAATTTGTCTTTGTCTGATTCTGAATCAGGTTATATATTAATTGAAATTCTTGCGCAGAAATAAGCCAATTAAAGACTCATTTGACCTTTTAAACTAAGAGCTAAACATTTTAAAATAGATAAGACATAAGAAAGATATCTAATTATTTTTCTCTAAGACTATCGTCCAGTTTTTAAATGATCATCTTTAAGGCTTTTTAAACAACTATGAGTTTATTTAATTTTCACCTCGAGATAAATAGATACTAATGTTAAAGACAAAACTCTAAAAATAGTTGTTTGTATTTAATTAAACGAAAATATTTTCAACTATAATTAATTCGTCAGATAAACAAAATAATAAAAATTAAAAAATTTTCAGAAAGTTATGATTATTTTGATTAACTGAGAACTACTTTTGCTGAACCTCTGAAACTGCAATCAATATGAATACAGTATTGAATGAATGCGAAACAACTTAATGAGATAATATTGGTATTGAAACAAGTGATACAAAAGAGCGAGAAAGAGAGGAGAGAATCAGAAGGCAATGAGCATTACCACATCCGTATCCCTCATCCTTTTTTATTATATGCGTTCGTTTCATGTTTATTTGTGCAGTGTATGTATGTATTAGTATATGTCTTATGTGGTGCAGTCTGAACGCCACTTCGCCACTTATATTACCAGCAAAAATCTCTTCTCTCATTCTCTAAGCTTAACATTTGGTTCTCTTTTCTCTTTTGCCGCACATGTTGTTAAAGTACTGTACCGTATAGTGAATTGGATGCACTTTTCTCTCTTGCAGTTCCCTTTTGTCGGCCCTCCAAAACATGTAGAGATTACAGTGAAAGGCAATTGCATTAAATCATTGAACCGAATGCCATTCACCACCATTTTAGATCATATATTAGTAAATCCCAAATGCTTTTAATGTATTTTATTTGTTCAAAAGAAACACAAACTACACTTTTTTGTTATAATACCGTTAATCAAAAAATAAGTTTTTAGTTCAGATGTTTTATAAGTTTTCCAGAGCATTAAGTATTTAACTATTATTTTTATTATATTTTATGTAACTTTTATTTTATTTTAGTAGTCCTTCGAGAAAGATGTCAAAAAAGGTTTTAGATCTATAGCTATTTTGAAACAAGTCTTTCGTAATTTTCAATATTTGAAGTAAAAAAAGTTTTCTTTTTTCCGAAGATATTCAATGAAATATTGAGTGAATTTCCCCAAAATAAATCTCAATCACTGAAACTCAATACTTGACTTGTTTAAAGACTTATCTGAGATCCCATATAAGCATTTTTTTCTTCTTATACTAGCGATACAGCGATACTCAATTTTATCTTTTGCTTTGAATTTTTGTTTAGAGAAAAGAAAACCACATTTTCAAAAAATGCTTTCGTCGTTAATGTTAATGTGCTCTTCAATGTTATAAAACAGAGATGCGATGAAATGAAAAGCTCTCTCAAGAGAATTAAGGAAAATGAAATGTTCGCTTTAAAATTAAGTAACTTCTCAAATAAGAGTTGTTTCAAAAGTCTAATGAAAAATGCGATTCCTGTTTAATACCAATTTACAATGAGAAACAGTACTTAAACTCGAATTCGAGGGCTTTAATCATGAGTTCATAAAAGTTTGGCAATAAATGAATCACTTGTTTAAATGGTTTTACTATTTTAGGATATTTTTTAGTCAGAGAAAAAATAAGCTTAGTCTTGAAGATCATTATTCAGAAATGAAATATGAGATTTGATTCTTCAGATTGAATGTATTTTCTTAAAGCTAAAAACGAGATCAATCTATTTCAGGTATTGAATTACTTAAAGTAATTGCATTTTTTTGAATACGATGAAAGATAATTTCCTTATGGAAAAAATAGATACCAAATAATAATCATTATTCAACTATGAATTTAAAATTTAAATTTACTTCTAACCAATAAATTCAACTTTAATGTACTTTTTAACAAATTCTGTTCTGATGAAAAATTCGTTTCATACAAGTATCTTAACTCATAATTTACCAAATTTTTGGCAACTAATTAAAAATAAAGCTCAATATTAGTCACATTTGGTTCAATGCATGTGATTGCAGGCTCAATAAAATTATAATTGTTGTCCCTTTTTAT
Source organism: Nanhermannia elegantula (assembly GCA_034699485.1). Taxonomy (NCBI): domain Eukaryota; kingdom Metazoa; phylum Arthropoda; class Arachnida; order Sarcoptiformes; family Nanhermanniidae; genus Nanhermannia; species Nanhermannia elegantula. Next base: position 8,617 of record JAQGCH010000002.1, read on the forward strand.
TGTGAATTAAAAATAATGTAAATTCCTGCACTTATTAGATATTATAGAGTATCAGCGCGAGTTTTAACAATACAGAAGGGATCCATAGCATAGCATAAGTAGATGTAAATGAATGGCTAAGAAATATAAATTCAGTGTATGTCTTATTATATTGAAGACAATTTATCCGTTATATAATCACATAATTGTCAATTTCTTAAACTTTATATGGTATTATTGGCCTCATATACATAATAATTGGGATTTTCACTTTTCAAACTTCTTTTATTGTATAATTCTTTGTAATTCTTTTACTGATCATCAGATTTAGCGTAAATGTAAAAAATTGTAAAAGATGCTGCTAAAAAATGCCAATCAAATTTTTCATAGTTAGCGTGCGTTCATTCTCTATACATTTACTACTGAGTCTAAAATTATGAAACGGTATTATTTTACTTATTGGCTTAGTTTGAAGCAGTGAAACACACTGTATAATTGTTATGAAACCACATAAAAAATTGTGACAGTCAAAAACTTTTACTTTTTGGATATAATATATATATTTTAGAAGACTATCTGTCGCTTTTTGTTTTTTATACATAGAAGTGCATAGTTTTATAGTAAATAATGAAGACTCAAATCTCTTGGCAACTTTTGGATGATATTGATGGCTATGCTAATGATGGAAAATGCAACTGTGCAACAGGCGCTCCACTGAAACTTTATTAAAAATAAATACAGTCTAACTTTTCTCTTCTCTCTTTCATTCTTTCTCTCTTACAATCGTTCTCATAAAGGCTCTCATACTCTCTTATATACTAAAAAGGAATGCGAATACAGAAACTACAGAATTGGGTCTTTGCAGAACACTATTTATTATTCAGGCGAACGAGTATGTCATTTGGGATTAGACTATGTCATCATGAATGTGCATCATATAGTCATGAATTAAATGTGTTATATGTTCTGGTTGTTGGCATACCAGCCATTCTAAAGGCACAAAAGAGACCAAACGATATGCTAACTGTTACATAGCTATCAAAGAGTGGAAACAGAAAAAGCAAAGACAGACAGACAGACAGACAGACAGACAGACAGACAGAGACAGAGAGAGAGAGAGAGAGAGAGAGAGAGAGAGAGAGAGAGGGCATCAGATGTTTTTAAAATCAAATAATAAGGGGTAATAAATCTTTCAGGTTTTCGAGACAACCTTTTCTAAAGTTTGTTTTTTAAATAAATAATTTTGTTTTTGGTCATATCATAAGAATAGTTGTTTACAATTATGGTTATTATGCTGACGTCATATTTGCAAAAATTTATATCAATAAATATATTTAAAAATATGACCCAATCATAAAAAACATAAAATTAGGTAAATATTAATTTAAATGTGGAATTACTGACGCTTGAAATAACAATTTATAAAATTTTTAATATGTGATTCACTTAATATGTGTTGACTTGAGAAGTTTGACACTTATAGCAGTCAGATATCAGTTGCACTTAAAAATATGTATTTATGTAAAAAACAATTCTCTAATTGTGAGACTTGTGTGTGGCCTATTATTAACTATTTAAAGCTTTGAGTATATTCAATAGAATGTCTACCGAAAATTTCCATTTAGCCTAATACTAACAAAATATTTAACGTTATATAGCTATATAAATCATTTATTTCTTTAATTTCCATTTTTAAGATGCTTTGCTATAAGCTCTTACTCATCTGTAGTCTAAATATGTTTAAAAGTTTGCAAATTATTTTCATAATAAAAACGGCTCAAACTGTTAAACTTCTTGAGCTTCAATAATTGTGAAGATTGGGTGAAATGAGAGTTAGTATTGAATGGAAAAAGACAACAACACAAGTGCAAAGCAGCACCGATGCAGTACTAGCTGACAATTGCCAAAGGCATTAAATTGTGTATGAATATGATGATCATGACTAGTGATCCCCTTCTCACATAGATTTTGGGATCAAAATAAACTGTTTTGTCTTAAATAATTCACAATTCTCATAATCATTGGTCTCTCTCTTTCTCTCTCTCTCTCTCTCTCTCTCTCTCTCTCTCTCTCCCCCCTCTCACTCACTTTGTCTCCTATTCTGTATCGTCTCTAATCATTAGCAATACTTGATTTCTGCGGTCATACTCTTTCTTTGGCAAAACTATATTTAGCATCTCTAACATGCAATGCCCTGACGGCAAACAGATAACAAGAGGCAAAATCATCTTTTCGCTATCTTATATCATATTTTTAAAAGGCTAATCGCTTTTTAACATTTTTACTCTCTTCCAGAACTATACGATAGATGATTGCACTGTATATTTGAATCATTTACAGTCGTATGCTTTTATTTTCAGATCACCGGTTTTTATTTGAAACTACTTTTTAGTGAACAAGCTTTGAATCAGAATTTGTTAATTAATGGTTTGAATCGTAAAACGAATAGGATTTCACATCAATTAACACATTTCAATATTCAGTAGTTGATAATAATTTAGTGTTCGCCCTTTTGGGTTCAATAACGAAAAAATATATTTACAGATTGAGAGAAAAAAGTAGGAAATCAAACAATCTTGAAATTAATCGAGTTTGTAATTATTAAGATATCTTAAAAAATTACTGTTTAATTGCTGACTTCCTATTTATTTTAATCAATTAATTGCCGACACAAAAACATAACTATTTTCAAAATTATTATTTCTGATTAAATACTTAAAAATATTAAGCTATATAAGTATTTTTACTGACTTGTTAGGTAAAACTCACTTTTAACATGTATTTCATATCAATTTATTAGTTTATCATTGAATAAGGTTAGACTCTTTTCTTTTCAAAATAAAACGTTTGTTAAACATAAGAAACATTTGAAAAATCAAATAAATCTCAATTTAAATGCAAAATGCATTCCAAGTTTTGCACAAAATGTTTGATGAGATAAGCATTTTTGGCAATAAAGGCAAAAATACTCAACAAGAGTCTCATAATTGGTTAAGGGTTAAAAAGCTTGAGGAAGTTAATTCAATTTTTCGCCTTTAAATTTTTATTGCAATTTTATTTGAAGAAAAAATAAAAAATAAAAAATTGAATATTAATGATTATTGTTATGCAAAATCTGTTACGACTTGTAACGTAATTACGATAATTGACTGTCATATCGCTTGAGTTTGAAGTGTTGCCAATACTATTCTCTCTGCCAATGCCAAAAAATAAAGCATAAGCTCATTCTTCAAAATAATGGCTTACATTTTAATGGTTTATGTGATTCAATGCTTAGGAATTATAATAAACTTTTGGAAACTTTCATTTTTCATGCAGAAAAATAAAAGAATAAAATGTCACAAAACGTAGGATTTATTTATGAATTATGTTTAAATCTACACATATTCTGGAATGAAATTAAATTATCTTATTTAATAAATTGTTTGAATTTTAGATCAATCGACTTATTTGTTCACATGAAGCAAAACAGAAAAATTAAAATTATTTAAACATTAAGTACTGATGGCTTTGATTGTGAACTTACATAAAAATTAAGAATAACCCGATTTTATGATATACTCGATTAGCAAAAGAAAAATATTTATCAATTATGATCATTATTTCTCAATAAATATTTATTTCAAACAGTCAAGGATAGGATAGGAAACAAGTAAGCGATAGTTTACATATATTTTTATGAGATATGGAAAAAATTCTGGTTTTATGAGCGAAAAAATATCATTTTAATAGAAGAAATTTTTCGCATATTTCGAATTAAATTTATTACTGTCTCGAAAAAATGTCTCATTGAATATCATGTCATACATTTATGGTTATTATAAAAATATATTTTCTTTTTTAGGCTCTACTATCTTGTAATCTAAACGTCTAGGACTCTAAATGCTAAAACATAACATGATTAATATTTTTTTGCTTTCCGCTGTTCTCTTCGCTACTGTAATACAGTTAAGATGAGATCTTATCATAACCTAATACGAAGACCTGTAATCATTTTTTTTGGGGACAAAGTTATGTGATTCAAATTTGATATTTTGACCATTAATTTAATAAATACATTAACCCATTCATTTCAAGCAGAGCTTATATTTCTGGGATTAGAAGAAAAATAAATTATGAAAACATAAAGTGAAAGAATCAGTTTTTTCTGCCACATTATAACTGTCTAATGCTAACTCTGATATCTGTGTTATGATCTTTGAGCGTATAAATGTATTTTCAAAACGAATTAATAGTGTTTTACGTATATTTTTTGAAAATTGATAAAATAATAATTAAGGGCTTACTAAACGATAAAATAAGTCTAAACAATCCCTATTCAAATGGATTGATTGGAGCATTCAAAAGTTTGGATTCATTTCATTGACATTAATTAATTTGATTTTGAAAACTACTAAAGGATAAATATTTTTTGACATAAAATTATAGATAAATAAATTTAATTTATAGATTTATCAGTTGATATGCAGTATGAGATTTGTCATTCTTGACACCAAAAAACTTATTCGACACAAAAGTAATTTTAGACACTTTGAGTATTTATATATATTTTATTTTCGGTGATTATTAATCTTTTGTTTAATTAAAAAAATTGCATAAATATATAATATTTTATTATAAATTAGTTATCATTCATCATAATTAATAACTTTATTTTTCTTCGGGATATTTTTAGGCACAGATTAGTATTCATTACTTCTTATATTCGCTTATTATAACTGTAACCGTATTTTTTATCTGATGCGCAAACAAATACTGAATATGAATTGAAACAATCTCTAACCGATCTAAAAACCTAACTATAATCTAATTTAATCCTATTTTAAGCACATATAAAAACTTTTTTGAGCTGAGTTTTTCCAAAAAAGAAACATAAGTTAATCGTCACGAATATTAATTATATAATAAGAATAGATAAGCAAAAAGAAGTAATGACTACTATTTCTTCCTCTTATTTTTTTCCAATAGATAATAACTGTTTTATCTGATTCTGAAAGTATTGCTTTGCAAAAGTATTAACAGTAAAGCGAATTTATTCCCTATCAGTAAAGTGCATCATTCTTAATAACTTGTGACACTTCTCTCCTCGAAGACACATTACAACTTTCTTAGAACTTTATTTTTAAAGTTATTATTATTTCATTTAAATAACAGAAGCAATAAACTTTTTTTTCTCTCAGTCATTAAATCTATATCTCGTTCAGATTTTAATGTTAATAAAAAATACCCGATTCACAGATGCGCTCATCTCAAGAAGGAAATTGTGACTGATATGAGCTCTTATTTAAAAATAAATTTATCGAATTGCTCATAATTTTCATATTTCTTTCGCTTGCTATCATTCAAATTGATTTATTTAATTTTGAACTTTTTTATAACTTTTTTCCATAGCTAACAATGAAATAGTTTCACATCCAACGAATACACGCATGTTTATGGCACAAAAAGTATGGTAATTAATTATAATATTAATCTTTTTCTTTAGAAAAAGGGTTATCTCTTTTGAATTAAAGATTAATGTCCAAAAAGATATTCTTATTTTAGTTTAATTCAAAAATATTTCCTCAGAAAAAAAGATGAGAAGAGTTCGCATATCTTTGAGAGAATAAAGTGAATTATGGGCAGAATGGTTAAAAGTGATAAACGTTGTTATTAAATGCTCAAAAATTATATAAAATGCGACCCTATATATCATAATAGCATTTACTACTTTAGCCTTTTCTTATATTATTTTAATTGCTTCGGGGCGTGAATGCCACCAAAAAATGCAATTGGGTTGAAGTTTTTGAAGTTAGTCAGAGAAGAAAAAACTGTGCGCTCAACGCATATCGCAATCATTTTTTGTTTAGCCTTTAAATGAAGATCTGTCGATCTCTGCGTTGCCCTAAGGGTGACAATTGTATTGCTGCAAAACCAGTCAATGTCAACGACATGTTGATCGAAATTAATGGTCATCAAACACACACAACACATAACACATATAATACAATAAGTTCTTTTCCTTAAAGAGACATTTTTTATCATATGCCTCAATAGAAATATATTTATCGCAAATAACTTGATATTCAGCTTTCAATACTCTAAGTAAGTAAAACTTTGCATTTATTTTTAAATATTTGCTGTAGACTTACTTCTTTCTGTTGCAATTCTTGTTGAGCCACCAAATTTTCTCTTACTTCCTGAAGTTTAGATATCATTTCAGTTAATCGGCGTTCAGTTTCTCCGATATTGTCCAATGAGACACCGGTGCCACACATGGTCGTCGCTATACGTAATGCTTCCGATTGAAGTAAATTGCGGTGAGAAATGTTTAGGTCGTCACTAATTTGATAAATAATTTAGTTTAATAAAAATATATAAACTTTGAGAAACTGAAACTCATTTAATACTAAAATTTGTTGCCATCAAATAACTAATAGAAAAATTTTGTTTCATTTTTGTTTCGGATAACTCTTCTTTGAAGATAAATTATAATAATTATTATGACAGAAAAATTATGATTAAAGAGGTTTTAATATTTGTTCATATTTTAGGTAATTGAAATTTTTTCTGTCCAAGAAGTAATGTTTAATAGAAGTTTTGATTTAACTGCTGCATCACTTTTGGGAATACTATTTATAAGTGAATTGTGATCTCAAAAAATGATAAGCATTTTGAAACAGAAGTCAAAGAACTCTTTGTCAAACAAATAAATACATAAATTAATCAAACCTTATCTTCTTATCGTCTTCACATTTAGGCAACATTTTAGACGTCAACTTTTTGAGTACGTCATCCATTGAGCGCTTTGAAAGCTTATTACTATTCATTAGGTTATTGCCGAAAATATGCCCAGAATTATCGATACCGTAATTAGTCGAGTGTCCGGACTCGTTATCATCGAATTCTGGATCCGAATCACTTGAAGACATATCAAGCTTTATGTCGCGCTTTATTGTGAGTCCAAATTTGTTATCTTCAACATCAACATCACTGTCATCTGCATTATCTGTCGAAATGTCATCATTCTCTTCGTCTTCTTCATCACCAATATATTTACTATGATTTAAATAACTGTCAGTATTGTTAATTCCCGAACCATTTTCATATTCTCCGCATTCGTTTTTAGACAGTTTTGTCGGACGATTCTTGCGCTTCGATGACATGTTTATTGAAAGAATCTGTGTTTTTAAAGAGAAATAATAACAGAATATCAAACCATTTGCGTTAAATTTGAATAATTTTAAGTTATTTCAAATTGAGTTGTATTCAAATCAATTTTGAAAAGCGATGCGAAAATACAAAAAAACGTTTTCTTGAGTTTAGTGAACTCATAGACACTGAGAGAAAAGCTTTGCGCTAAAGAAAAGTTTTTGATTATTTAGTCTTTGGAGAAAAATTTCTTAAAAGCATTTCTATGTTTTTAGTTCGAAGTAAATGATAACGTTATGGGGAAAAAGATCTACAGAAAAGAAATTAGAAGCAAATGAACACAAAACGCGACTGATAACGAAGATTATGAGCTTTTTTCAAATATTGAAAAATAGTTACCAAACTTTTTTCTATAAACAATTAGTTACTTAAATAAGACAGAAAAATAAAATTTATTAAACCATCGGCTTATGTTATTTTGGATGTATTACAGAAAAAATTGAATGCCATTACAAATGAAATACTTTAATTAATTATAATCACTTCAACCGGTTTTCATTGATCTGAAAAGTATGAACTGTAACTTATAGTTAGAAAAGATTATGTATTATATTATCGCAAATTAATTTTATTTTTTTCAACTTCTAAAAACCGAATATACCATTAATATTAATATGAAATGAATATTACTTTAATTGAATGTTAAGTCACGTTTTGTTTTATCGTACTCTCAAAATTAAGGCTTATTTTGAAAAAATTCTTTTAGGAGGTAATAGCTTTTTGCTCTTATAAATTTTGGTGCTTTTAAAATGTGCCAAAATTGTGACAAAAAAATTTCGCAAACAAAAAAATACGATGCGTATACTCTCTATGTCTTAATGTCTTGGACTGTATTTTGAAGTCACGACAAATCATTAGAAAATGTTTTCAAAGCTGAAGACAAGGAGCAGAAAAATATGTATAGAAATAATGGTTTCACAAATTGATTCTGATTTTTGTTTTACTTATTTTCCTATAAAATCGATAAAAAGAGATTTGTATATAAAACTTCTTGTTTTTGATTGTGATTTACTTACTGTTAAAGAATAAAAAAGCATTTCATGCGAAACTAACGGGCGATGAAAAATGATTTTGATTCACGTTTTTTACACATTTTTAAATCGTGTCCGTTTTCTTTTGAGAGTATTTTCATCTTTATATATATATAACATCTTTTTTGGAAACACTCAATCACTTAAAAAACCGCACTAATAGTTTAGTATATGTATGCATCACAAGTGGACCAAAATGTAATACCAGAGAGTGACTAATGGTTAGGCACTACTTTTATTATAGGCATTTTACTATTTTAAGAGGGGAGGCCAGGGTAGCAAAAAGGGGGACTGACAGAAGTGTAATATTGTTCTTAAGTGGTTCTATCGCTTACACACTTCACTATTGATCTGTTATGAATTGGCAGTTGGTATTGTCCGGTGAGGCGAGAATGAGAAATGGAGGTAACAATTGGGTTAGAAGTAAAGAAATGTATAGTATTATAGCCTCACAATTGATATTTGCCTTTCACTAAATTGCAATCACGACAGTAGAACCTGAGCTTATATCGTATATTATTTGTAGTGCAACTTTATTGCCTCTACTATTGCGTGTTTGTATGACAAATTATATAATAGCTATTTGTGGTCATATTTTTTCACATTATTATTCAAGTCCTTACTATGTTTTATTAGTTTATTGAGAATCAAATGTAAAAAGTATAGCTTTTTCTCTATTTGTTTTTTTATTACTAATAGCAGTTAGTGATCGGAATCGATTGGGAAGCAAGTTATTAGTCAAGAGTAAATAAATAAATACAGTCTCCAAATACTGGAGTACTATAATTACAATTTATTATTTATTTATAAAAAGTTTTTCTCCAATGGCTTTATTCATTATTTGAGTTTTTGAGTGACAAACACTACAAAATGACAAATTTCTCCTAATTTTTCTAACTCAAGAAAAAATTCTGAAAGAAGACGTCGGGGAAAAAGACAAAAATAAATAAGAAAATTCCTAATATTTCATTGAAGAAAATTTTTTGTGACATTGTTTCAAATTTGAATTTCACTTGTTTGAGGCAAAGTTTGAGGGGTTTTCTCAAATTGTATATTAAGTGCAGAAAGTGAAGATCATTAAATAATATACAGGTGCGTCACTTTAGCCTACCTTTTCCTTTTTGGTATAAGAGCACTGAATTCTGTAGCCATAAAATTTTGATTCTAGTTTATGAACAAAAAACTTGATCTAAACAAAGGGAATGCGTGGGTTTAACTGATTTAGTTTTCAATTCGCATTTCTTTAACACTCAATTAACGCTTTGCTATAATCAGAATCAAAAGGCATAAGAAGGAAGGGGACAAAAGGGGATCCAATGCAAATATATTGCTACACTTCTTTATAATTAGTACTGTCCCTAACCATCAAAATGAAAATGAAGAGTGAAAGAAGTGAAAGAATGAGTTTACTGATTGAGTGAGAGAGACAACAGAGCAAAATAAAGAAGAGAGAGAGAGAGAGAGAGAGAGAGAGAGAGAGAGAAGACGATATGCGCTGCATTGCATTGCTTGGCGAACGACATGATCATCAATCATTGTCAATGAGAGCAAGTGCAACACATTCGCCCTACTCTTTGCTACTGCATTTGCTCATACAATTGTAATACTTCATAGTAAATCTGTGGGTGAATTCGATTTTTGGGAGCGTTATACTCGACTTACTAGTAGAGAGTTAGACACTCTCAATGGTTAACGGTTGTAATGGCTTTCAAACTAATCAAATAACAATAATCAACGGCAGATGTCAAATGATGCAGAAATGAGGTTTATTAATGGATTTTGTCAACTAATAATAATAACAACTTATATTATTGAAAACTCTGACTAAATTTGTTGAAACAAACCTTTTTTCTTACATATATTTATATAAGAAGAATATATATATATATAACTAGATTTCACATTTTTAATAACTAGAGAAGAATTGATAGTTTTTAAAAGATTGAATCAACCATTTAATTAGAAATTTGGGGTATAAAGTGTCAAAAGTCTTCCAAATCATATTAATAGTTAAAAATAGCAACAAAAAAGTTATTATCATAAGAAAAATGATTCAAAGTAAAGTAATTTATATGCAATGTAAAGCTTTTTTTGAGAGTTAAAAATTCAATAATTAGTTTATCACTATCTTTATGAAAAATTATCACTTAATACCATTTTGCACTTTGAATGTTTATTTAACATGTTTCACATCCGCTGCAATTCTAAGCTTTTATTATCTGCAAAGAATATGATGAGTGAACTGTTCTCTAATGTAGTTAGCAATAAAACAAAAGTGCAAAAATGCTCAATCGCTGCAAAACGTGAAATAAAAACAGTCAATTCTAGATATTATGCTTATAAGGATTTCCATCTCTTCTTCTTCTTCTTTATTATTTTATTTATATTACTATTTATATAAATAGCAATATCTTATACATCAATCTCTAAACTGCAAACGAGAAAGTTTTTTTACAAACCAAACTTTTATGTGAAAAAAGATAAATTCAATTTTGTCCAAAGAGATAGATATTGAATAATCGATTGTTATTTAATGTTAAACATATCTTTTGAGCAATAGTCTTATTGTGTGAACACTCTTTAGATAGAAAATTATGAATAATATATATATTATTTTATGCGAAAGCATAAGTTAACTAAAAATTGTTGGCATTATCTAAAGCATAAACTTGTTATGAAATGATGCAAATTATCACTGATATAATGCAGAACATAATCAAAAAGTTTCTCCAGTGAGACAAAAAGCCGCCTTATGTTCAAAGTATTAAATGGGAAAATGTAATCAATACATGAAATGAAGAAGAGAGTGAGTGCTTCACAATCTGTTTATACACAACCACATATGCATCGCATTTATAAGTCCATAGAATTTCTTTTCTTAATTTTTAAAAAGCAACGCGTCGTTATGTTCTTTGCTTTAGTCCTAATATTGGTTTGAAAGCAGAAAAAATCTTTATTATCTCTAAAAGTTTTCTTATACTAAAGTCTGGTTAAAGTGTAACAAAACCGAAAAGAGAAACGGCTAATCACGTCCTTTTTCTGGGAGAACCATCTGGAAAATGTAATGGTGTCACATTACTCACACACAACTGACAATTATTATTTTCTCTATTGGCTTTATTTTAGCAAAAATCACCGACTTTTCCGCTTTATTAACCTTTTCTTTTCTAATGCTTATAGAAGAGAAAAATATATAAACATTTTTAATATTATAAAACTTATGGTGCGTTAAAAATAAAGTTAAAGCTGAAAAAACACAACTGAATTTATCCCCAGTTCCTCTATTGCTACCCAACACTAGCCTTGAGTACAATCATAAATTGCATAATGAAATCACGAACACAAGAAACTATTATTTTTGAAACATTCTAAATTCATTGAGTTTTCATTAAGTGGGGAATTAATGAAAGAAAAGTAAACCGTATATAATATACATTTAATTGCAAAAACCCTAAAACGAGTGTTAAGTCAAAAAAATATGGCATTGCATTCGAGTTTATTTTCAATTTAAATTTTTGTTTGATTGAAACTCATTCATCACTTTTGAGATAATTGGCATTACGAATGTGTTCGCGCGCATCGAAAACACTTCTGCTCAGAAAAAAAGTTCGTGTTATGCATAAAACCGAAATGGAAAATGATGTTCTTCTCATTTAATTTGTTGCATAGTTAGAGAGAAAGGTGCAATTCATAATAGTACAGGTAATACCAGTATTTCGGCGATAGCTCGTTATTGAATATTAGAATAAATTTTGAATGAATGATCCTTTTGTTGGTAATCAATTTGGAAATAGTCCTCTCACCTGTCGACTTATCGCACCATATTATCAATAATCAATTATCAGTAATCAATTTACTGCTGCCTATCGGTTAAAAACAATGTGAAAACAATTCATAATCATTTTTCTGTTCACAAGGACTTAAGCCAATAATATTTTTTATTGATAGACAACACTTTGAGAGCTGGGGTAAAATGCTGTAATGCCTTTTAATTCGTAATGCTTTAGTTGAGTTTCGTGTTTGTGTCCAGAATTTTAAGTAAAAAGCTTTCTATCACTCTTTTGGAGAGAAATTCAAAAATTGTTAAAGTAGAAAAAATTATTAATAAATAAACTTCAAAACAGACTTATGTGTAGTTAAAGTATTTCTTTTCATAAGAAGTGTGTGATTTGTATTTAGCCGATGTGCAAACGTATTAACATTAACAGCAGGGCGTAAAATATTAATCGGGTCAATGGATGGATGGCTAGATAGATGGGATGGCAAGTGCTTAACTTTTTAGCAATGCATTTTCTAAATTTAATTCTCAATAAACTGTGTGTTGTTTTATCACTGAATCCAGAAAAATAGCAAAATTTATTTTTTCAACAGGTGTTACAAATGTGAAACATTTGCTAAAAAAGAAGAATTATTCAAATATTTCATTAATACAGTACTTAAATGAGTTGAAAGGTTTTTTTCCTCCAACCAAATCAATATTTCAGAGAAATCAATGACTTTGAGGCTGTTTTTAAGGCTTTTTTGATTTTTATTTTTCAAATACACGTCAAACACGATTATGAGAAAGTTTGTCATTGGAAACAAATACTTCTGTTAATTAAATAAGTCTATGATATAGGAGTTTAATTATAATTATAAAAGAATCTCTAAATGGAAGAAAACAATCTTGAAAATTATTTAATTGACTTTAAATAATAATAACTAAGGAATTAATGATAATATATAACAATCACAATTCATGCTTATCTATTATTAAGGTTTTTCATTTGCTTTTAGGCGAAACTCTATATTATTTCGATAATGCATTTAATTCTAAACTTGAAAGCAAGAAATAATTGCTTACCTCGAGTTTTGACATTTCAATATGTAATAAGTGGTGTATTTTTAAACTTTAATAATAAATTGTATGCAACAAAAGTATTTCGCTTTAAATTAATTAAATTAAAAAAAAATTTTAAAGAAATATTTAAATCACAATTATATGTTTGCAAAATAATTCTTATAAACGAGACATTTTGTGCACACAGTAAAAGAGGCCTTTTCAGTTCGAAAGCTACTGCATGTAAATTAAGTTATTATTCAAGTTAAAAAATAGTTAATTTAATATAAAAAAAATAAGAAAACGAGCAATTAGCTTAAAATTTTCTTATTAGACATCTCTAGACAAATGAACCACACCCTACGCAATCAATTTCTTGACAAGTTTAGCCTCTATTGTTAACAAGCCTTTTAACTGGAAAACTATTATTAAACATATTATTATTATTAGTATGATAACTATAACAGGAGCAAAACTTTTGCATAGATATAGAGATAGTTTTACTTTGTGTTTGGGTTACTTTTATTTCTTTGCGTCCCATCTGTAGTAATAAATCAGAATATAAATTTTGTATAACAGTCATGCTAATAAACAATTGCTATTACCAGAGCCTTTTATCTCCTTCTCGGCATTTACTATCGCATTCTCTCTCTATGTCTTTCTAAAACTCTCTCCCATTTAAATGTTTCAATTGCCTGTATTTTAGTTGAAAACCTGTGCTCTGTATATTCGGCGGATGTTTAGCTATTCTCATGTCGCTCGCAGGCATTAGATCATTGTCTCAACACAATGAAAACATTGTTATTGCTAACAAATGGCATGAGCAATAACTACTACTACTATAACTACAACTACTATAACTACAACTCCCGCTAACACTAAACTCTCATATTCTACATATGGATTCAATTGACGGTAGAGAAACAGAGAAGTCATAAGGACATAAGGGGAGGAAGTAATAGTATGTTAAGTTATTTTCTTCTATACCCTTCTATACTATGATTATAAGAAAGTGTTCTCATGTTTTACATTATTGAGAGACTTTTCTGTTTTTCCCTGGAATCAGATTAGAAAAGAAAAAGGATTAGCACTGATCTACACAGTTTCATGAGCACCACCACTGAGTTTTGTCTCCGTTTTCTTTGCTTCAACATGTTTTTGCAAACAGTAATGCCTCAAATCGTCAATAAGTTTCATTGTTTCAAAGCTCTAGTAATTATTCTGTCTTTTGAAGTATAACTAATTGAACTGTAAATGTTTTATTAGTCTGAATAAATTGAAATTCTTGCCAAACTATCAAAGCATTTGATTTATTTTCTTAATTTATTCTTGAAATTAAGAAAAAATCAGTCGTTTTCTTAAGACTTCTATCATTGGCAAACTTGATAAATGTTAACCTTTGAAAAAGAATGAATGGACGCATAATTTTCATACACTCCCCGAAATTAAATGCAAAAAATTCTATTTTCTTAATTATCAATGCAAAAAAAGAGCAACAAAGCTTATTTCCAAAGCGAGCACAGTATGTATACGTTATATCCCTTTTAAGAGACAAATGCAAATGCGAAGCAATGATCATCTGTAATAAGTTTTGTAGTTAAGAAAAGATGACAATTGCCTTCATTTCTATTTTAAGTTTTGGTAAACTATAAGATAGAGCTGAATAAAGAGTGGCTCTAAATATAGATATAAAAATTGAAAAGATTTAGTGAAAGATAGTTGAAACAAATGTTATAATTTTAAATGTTCCAAACATTAGTTACAGACACTGTAAAAGTAGTGGCAATAATTCAAGAACTAGTAGATGATGAGAGAGAGAGAGAGTCCAACAAAACCCATATACTATATAATGATAAGTTGAACAACAAGTAATCGTCTGTTTGACTGACAATATTAATTGGGGTAAAGCTTCACTTACTTTGTGTTACTATTTCGGCCACACTTTACCACTAACTATGCTTTACGTGTATCACTACTAAAGTTTATTACTACCACTGCCTGAAAACCTACTATTGCTACGTATTTTTCCAATCACTTCCTTCTTTCTCTTTTCTGCCCCATCTTTCTCTTTAGTGTCAATAATAGATTTGCTTTTCGTGAGTGAAGACATTGTTGCTGATGGAATGCGAAACAGGGTGGGGAAAGGGGAGGGGGCGATAAATTTTTAAATAAATGGCTGGAAAGCGATGTAAATCGCAATTTAGCTTTTTTGAAATGGAATGCAATCCAAAAACTAGAAAATAAAATGATTTCTTGTTTAGGGCTTTGAAATTAATAATAATTTTTTTCTTTTTCTTTTAACTACTTATTCATTAAAATTGATGAAAACGGGATATTAAAGTATAATTACTGATATTAAATCGTAATGAGGATCGGTTTAAAAACATTCTAGTTTTACCGATTCTTATATTAAATTTGTTTCTAACTCTCATTACACAAAAAAGAGTTCAAAAATATACTATTTTTTAATTACAAATATCACATATAATTGATTTAAAAAACTATAAATAAATATCAAATTATCTACAAATTGACAGAAAAATGCTGATCTGGATTTAATTTTTGATAATGAAATTCAACTCTAGTTTTTCTAATTAGACTAATATATTATTAAAATTTTTGAGTTTAATAGCTTACAAGTTTTAAAGAAAAATTGTTTTGATAGCTTGAATGCAAAATTAGGAAGTATTATATTTTGTTAATTATGTTACATAATAATAGCATTAAGGCTAATATTAGAAGTGACCCTAAATTTAAACTTTCATTCTCTAGAAAAGTGATAATTATGTTTTTATATAATGATAAATCATATAATAAACAATTATTAATCATTTACAAAACCTAATATAATATTCAAGTTCGGTTCGGCTAATAATGGAAGCATTTTTGAATTGAGTAATCGGTATCTATATTAGGCCATTATTACTATTATTAGAGCCAATTATTGGAACACAATTAAGAAAAAGCAATAATCCTGTGAGTAATAATGCTTTGGAAATAATGTAATGCAAAGAAAAGCAATCATTAATACAGTGTATGTATGTATAGTATGTATTCTGTTGTGTTCAGTTTCTAATTTTCCCTCAAGTTTTTCCTTATTGCTTAAACCACAATATCAGCCAATTATTGTAAATCCTCCTCTTCTGTCTCTATTATAGTCGATCTTAATGTTCTTTATAGAAAACCTCTCATTTCCTGGAACTGTTTCACGCAATTTCCTCAACAACTCATTCATGAAACTAAAAAATTTAAAGAATCCATTTTTAAGCAATTAAAAAATTTAAAGTTTGTCTTTAAATACGACTTTAAGTGCAATCAAATCCAATTTTGGTTTTTGAAGCTATTTTTCTTTCAAATTAAATGTGAAGATTAATTTTTATTTTATTCGTTGAACAGGATTTCAAAAATTGAGTTTTTATTATAAGAATTATTATAAACAAGAAGTATAAAAAAAGAGTAAAAATTCACAGAAAACATGTTTTGTTTGAAATTGATTTCAATTAATAACATTTATATTGAAGGAAGCGCTACTTTGAGTTAATTTTTAAATTTATTTGACTTTTAAACTTATCACTAAATTTGATAAGAAATCACACTAATAACGGATTTGGCACTCTTTAGCTTATCAACAAAAAAGTTGTACTAATATCTGATTTCTGCTAATAAGTTGTCAAAATTAAAATTTATCTTAAAGTTCTATAATGTAATTGTGCTAAAATTTAGTGATATACACACCGGTCCAAAAAATTAATACTAATTCAAATAATCTTTTAACCAATCTTCTGACTATTCAATTAAAAGTAGTGCAAAACCTTGATATAAATCTAGAAATTTTTAGAGTTTTTCCTTTAATTATAGCTAACTATACAATCAAATTAATAGAAACATAATTCTCTGTATGGATGTGTCAATGCTCCAGATTCTAGAGTCTAGAAATTATTTGTCAGTATTCGAAAATTCTGCCATAGATCACAAGGTCTGCCAATTCACGGTCAGACAGTATTCATGTTTTAAAAAATAGGATTCATTTGAATTGCATTAAACATTAGGTAAATTTTAATTAGGCTTTGGGTTACATCAGTGCAAACAGAAATATAATATTATACAAAAATGCATTAAAACACCAGTGAAACACAGCCAATAAAATAGAAAAAAATTATAGCCTAAGTATCTTTTGTGACAATTAAGGCCTAATGCGAAACTACTTGTGAGGCAGGTTTGCAAATAATGTTTCACTGTAAACAATAATAGATATCTTATTTTTGTTTTCTATTTAAATGGGACACTGATTACTAGTATTATTGATATTTAAATTCTTTAGTTTATATGATTTGAACATAAAATTGCAATTTATTTTCGTTATTCTGTGGTATTGTTTGATTGATTAGTGAGAAAGTAATTTGTTTGTAGTTTTTATTACATTTAAGCAAAATTAAGTTATAAAATAGCAAAATTTAGGACAAGTGATGACATTATTTTGTTATATTTTATAATATTTTATAAATAAATTGTTTTAACGTTTGAACTCAATAAATATATTTAAATGTGATGTTATGCTTAGGCAAATAGGGGTTTTGTTTTTTGAAGTAATAAATTTGAAAGACTTTTAGTTGAGATGCATAATAAAAACTAATTTAATTTATAACAAGATTATTCAAATCTAATGAATTGAACCGTGAATTCAGGATAAAATATATAAAGATTTATAGCCATTTTTCATTAAGACTATAAACAATGAACGTTTTTAAACTTAATTTCATTCATGCTTTCAACTAGTCTTCAATCAAATGTAATGAAATCAGTTTTAATTATAAAAAGACTCTCTATTTCCTAATTTATCTCAAAAATTTATTTTGTGAACTACACTCCTCTCAAATGATGACTAACCACTAATTACTTTAATGAGAATATCATCCTTAATAGACACTTAGCTATAAAAGCCGCCTATTTTTTATTATGCAATTACTGAACATATCACTTGTTGCGCCTTTTGTTAGCATTTCTTCGCGCATATCTATACTCAAAACAAGAATATAAGCCCACTATTATAGAGACGACTATTCATTTAAGGCGTGCAGAGTCTTAACATATTTGAAATGACATTTTGTAAGTCAGGAATAATGGCCACCAAAAGTGTCCCACTGGAGAAGAATGCAAGCCATATGTGGGAGGTTTTGTCGCTGAAAAACAATTAATGGCGTTATTTGAGTCCGTGAGAAGCAGTGGGCGACTCACTTGTGAAGAAGAGAACAGCATAAGAAAGAAAAATACAGTTAACTTTACTAAAGATAATGGATGCGAACGTTTTTGGGGGATTTAGTGTAGGGGTACATAAAGTCAAAGAGAAAGACTATAGAGAGTGAGTGTGTTTTAGTTGGTATCGCAAAGAATTGAGAGAAACAACTGTGAATTTCTTTCTCGTTCTTTGGGACTGTGTTTTAACAGCAGAATTGTAGAGCACATAAACTATTACTTGTAAGAAACAAAGACATTCACCAGTTCTTCAGCCTTGCAAACGAAGCATGCATTTTAACCAACTTTTGCAATTACACACCATATGCCCCTTCTTTTCAAATCTCCAAAAAGACACTGTAAGAACAGGAGCGTCGCTGACATTAAGCAGTATTTGAGACTATTTTCTTAGAAAAAAATAATCGCAATTTTTGAAACAATTTTTAATTTGAGAAATGCTTTGTCTCTGAGTGAATGCATAACTTATTTTTGAAAGAATGTTTAAAATAGTTAACATACGAGTCAACTGTTATCAGTTTTTCTTTCAAAATTTGTTATCAACGTTTTTTGAAACAAATAGAGATAATAATTGGAGACAAATGTCTTTCGAGAAATAATTCAATAACAATGTCTTTAATTGTCTCTCAATTTATCAAAAGAGAATTTGTGTCGCAAAATAAATTAATTTACTCTTAAAATCACGCGGAAGTGAGAGCTGGGGAGAGAAAAGCAGAAATGAATATAACATTAGATTGTGAGCTATGACCACACACTTTGTGAACACATTCTCTCATTGAATATAACACAAGCAACAAAAAAATGTGTGTCTGTTTTAATACTGATATTAAATTTCATTTTCTCACCAGAAGATTAAGGGATTCAATACTAGTTTATTAAACTATTGAATGGCACCACATTTGTTATCAATAGAGACTGTTGTCTAAATATATTTTGTTGGTTTCAATTTTAGACATTCAAAAACACGATAAGATTAATTAATAAGAAGGGAAAATCGCATTTATTCTATTCAGTACTATAAGTGTTTAGTATT
Source organism: Nanhermannia elegantula (assembly GCA_034699485.1). Taxonomy (NCBI): domain Eukaryota; kingdom Metazoa; phylum Arthropoda; class Arachnida; order Sarcoptiformes; family Nanhermanniidae; genus Nanhermannia; species Nanhermannia elegantula. The sequence goes on from JAQGCH010000002.1 coordinate 27,920, forward strand.
TTTCATTTATAGGCTAATCAATCATTAAATTAAATAAGATCTTAAGCCTAAATGAATTGCTATACAGAACGTATGAGAAACAAAGTACTTTACTAGTCATGTATTGAAAAACTTTAATTATCATTAGACCGTATGTTATAATAAGACGCACAAGTTAGCAAAGCATTAATTTAATAAGACTAATAGACTTTGCTATAAAAGGTATTAATTCTCTAAATTGAATAATTGATCAGTTTTTGTGTTTAAACAGAATCAGTGAGTTGTAAAAAGTCAGATACAGATAGGATTTATTTTTTTTGAATGAGCGGCGGAACCACACGCAGAGTGGCGATAGCTTCCAGCGGTGAATATTGAGTGTATTTCAAGTATTTGAATAAAGATTGTAAGTAAGGTTGTAATGAGAATATGCAATGGACTTCATTTGCCAATGTTTTCAAACATATTTGATTTTGAGCTCTCAAACATTTACTTACAATAAAGAAAATCATATCATTAACTGTCGCTGTCATTTCTAAAGCGCTTTTGGACCAATTAATTAAAAAAATGAATTTATTTGATTAAACATTTAAAAGTTATTGAAACGACACTCATTTCCAAAACATAGAAGGGCTTTAATCAATGCAGTGATTGATTATCTAAACATCTAAACTCAGTTATCGATAGGTTATACAAACGAATGGGAGGATTAATGCATATAAATTTAATAACTTTTATTCAATTAAAGAATATTCTTAAAATTCTTGTATTTATTATCTAATCGTGCATTAATGTAAGTTTAAAGAAGAGTTAGGTGTAAATAATTAGACCTCTAAGGGTCAGATTACTTCTAGAACTCAACTCTTTGATGTAATTTTAAAAAAATTTAAGTCTAGAGTTACTAACGCTGACACTAACCATAATTTACATATGAAAAGATCGATAAAAAATTTTGCTTCAAGAAAGAAACAGTTAATTCCATCAATTTATAAATGAATTGCTTTGAGTAGTTCGTACTTATTCGAGTGTTGATCATTAATAAAAACAGATCTATATTATAAAAAGGTGGGCTTTAAAAGAGAAAACCTAACGATTAATTAAATGTAAGCTTAAGACGATATTTTTGATACAATTAATTATAAACTCAATGCCATAAGTGAACAGAATTTTTAATTGAGCTTAAGAAACAATTAATACGCGGGAAAGCAATACCAATGAAATTTAGTTTTGATTCCCATATACAACGACTTAACAATTTAATTGTTTCTCAAAAGCTTTAAAAGTAAACTTTGTTTAACCCTTAATTCCCGCACATTTTTGGTCTGTGAATAATGAATTAGAAATTCTGTGAAGAAATGGCAAAATAACTGCTTATGTTTCTCTCGCAGCTATAGATTCTAACTTGAAATTTAAACGATGGGTTTTAACGATTTCAGTCAAGGTTTTTGCTCAAAATTGCAATAAAAAATACAATGCAATAAAATAAAGCTATCATTTCTTTTTACAATTTGAATTGTTATAAAGTTTTAAACAGATTAAGATAACAGTTCTCAGATCGGATTCAGTTGATTGTGAATTATTTGACTTTTGTGAAAAACACTAATTTCTCATTTTTTGTAGATTTTCTTTAAATTCTAAGTTTTCCTCTTTTTAGTTTTCGAGATAAATACGAGATAAAAGACAACTTATTTGACACTAACTATGAGTTCTTTTCTTATTTATAACTTAAATATTCGTTTTTATTATTTAACATGAATTTGTTTGAAGATTTATAGTGAGGGAAAATATTCAATTAAACGCTTAACAAACAATTTAATATTTGACATAATATTTCAATGGTAATTAAAATGAGAAATAAATTATATAACGACTTAAAGTTATAGCATATTTGACTAAGCACTTCATTTTTCAATCCATTCGATGTAAATTCATTTAATTAAAATGTTTTCAGTAAACAATTATTGTACAGTACATTCCATATTATCGATGAATCAGCGATTCCATCGCTTAACATAGAAAAAATATCAACTGCTTATGAATATTGCTATGGACTTAAAAGCGATATTAAAGTAAACGCTTGTGGTTTGAATCCCGGCAGGATCTAAAATTTTTTTATTAACGTGTTTTAAACAACTCAAACAACTTGAATGAAATTACACAATAAATGAACTGATACATACAGTAAATGAATTGCTAATACGAAACGTACTGTACATGTTAATAATTACTTAGCATAAGAGAATAAAAAAGCTTTTAAAATATTTACCTTACCTTTTAAATAAAAAATAATGGAATTTGTGGAACATATGTTGATGTTTAGATTGATGTTCGCATTGAATATTCACAAACACTTAAGTAAAGTATCACATTCAACGTTGACATTTGGGTTAATTAAAGAAAAAATGTTAGCGCAGAATTACTTTCAAATTATATATCAAGTCAATTATACTTTTTGCGCGTGATTTGTTGTCTATTGAATAATTGCCACCACTTTGAAATTGAGTTTACAAATCAAAAATAAAAATAGTTTGATAGTCAATGAAAGCAAAGTTTTCAAACTTATTAATATTTAATAAAATAGATTTTGAACAATAATAACGATTGCATAAGTGATTAGTTTTGATAATCGATTATTATTGCGCACACCTTTTCAAAAAGGACAATAGAGTTGATTTAAATAAAAGAGTACTAATAAATTGGTTGTAATTACCACTCAATGAATTCAAGAATGAAGTCATGCGGCAGAAGTAAAAACTTTATTATACAGCACTAGTACTTAAACATTACATAAGGGATAAGTTTAGGGAAAAAGTTATAACTTCTGTAAAGTTTCCGAATAAGCTCTCGAGTTGGCCTCGAGATTGTTGAGCAAAAACTAGTCTTTTTAGCGCACAATACACTAAGCAATGAAAAAAGATCTCTTTCTAGTGTACAATGTCTTCGCTCCGCCGCGTCGACAATGCAGACATAGAGAACAAACCAATAGAATAATTTGCTTGCGATGACGATTGTGGCGAAGCGCAGCCTCAAGAACACAAGAGGAGAGAACAAAACAAGAAATCTGACTCAGAATTATGAATTCGTATTGTAAGTACACATCAGTTTCAATTTAGTACTGACTCTCATTCATTTAATAATAAATTCTTTATAAGTCTTACATAAGTCCCTTCAGAGGGTTGGAGTGTTTTACTTAAAATATAAATAAATTATAGACATTTTCTGGTTTTTACTATTTATACTGTAGTATCAAATAATACCATATTAACGAAGGATTTCTATTATTTAATTAAATAAATAATGTATTGTTTAAATCATTAGAGAAATATTTAAATATTTATGTTGTTTAATATTTTCAAACTAGACCTCAGCTCAATAAAAAAAAGTTCTCATTTCTATTGATAAGAAAATTTTGTATTTTTTTGAATATTCATTAAAAAATTTCAATAATTAATCGCAATTATCAATGGGTTTACTGAAAAGTTCGCTGATATTTGCTTTCGCTTTAGTTATTGGTGTTATTATTGGAGTTTACGTTTCAAATGAGTATCAGATGAAGAGCGTCGCCGAGTTGTGGGAACGCGTTTCTCACTTTGGATCACAAGAAGAATCAGTTACCGCTCAAAACAGCTCAACTATAGCTATCAATATTTAGATATATTATTTATCTCGAGATTAGAATGAAATCGTTATTCAAAATTCTTTTCTTAAAATTTAACGGAATTTTCAAAATTTAATTAAATTAATTAATTAAATTATAATAATATTCTCAAAAAATTTATTTTTATTATTATTTCTTTATAATTATTATTAATTTTATAAAATATAATGTGAACATTTCACATAAATTTAATTAATTATGTAAATAAACATTTAAAAGGTTAGGTAACATAATAACATAACATTACCTTTGCCCTAATCCTTATTCAGGAGACCTCACCTTTACCCAGAATTATTTAGGTTGTTAAAGCTTTTACCCCATGTAAGGCTGATGTTACGGGTTTAGGGTTTACCTCAAAACAAAAGACATGTGACTCAAAGAAGCACTACAATACTGCCTGCGGTACAAATTCACGCATCTTTGATGATACCCTTTGCCCCTTGCCCTTTACCATTTCTGAATTTTTTATATTCAAAATATAGTAATTTTCAATATATTGAGAGTGAGTAAACTAACCCTTAAGTTAAAGACAAAACAAGTACCAAAGATTTTGTTATCACAATACGAGTTAATAAGAAAATAAAAAAGCAGTTCTCTCGCTATCTCTCACTCATGGATGAATACGAGTGTAATATAACGTTATATAAAGTGAATGACATATAAGTTGTTTTACACAACTATTTTTTCTCCATAGACTTGATAGAGAGTTTTTGGTTTTTGGTTACGACCTCCGAAACTCCTTTGGCTGCAAATAAGAATGAGTGCAACTAAACAGAAATGCGGTGGCGTTTTGCTATTGTTATCATTTCTGGTAGGAGTGAAGTATTATGCCATTGAAGAATGTTTTAATATTGTTCTGCCTTTTATGCCATCAAATAGCATGCGTTGGGGCGTTCGGGGGCTGGAATTGAGCCTATATTCAAGATATGTGTATTGTTATGAAATGCATTATCACATTATTTGAGCTGATAAGGGGTTAGCAATAATATGCCTATTCGTATGTAATGTTTTTAGTCATCTTTTGATAATTTAATCTTAAATATTGATTTCAATGAATGTTTACCTAAACCTTAAGACAAGGAAACGCATTGATATGAATAAATGAAAACAAACAGTCAACACATACAAAAGAAAGCAATTTTTGAAAATGAAGGAAAAATAGTAATAAATTAGGAAGTTTCATTTTGCAAGTGAGAAATATTCATTCGTCACAATTAATTAATAAGACATAGAGAAGACTTATTTGGATACTAACATAAATTAATCTGTACCTAAATGTTTGAAATCAAAAAATAAAAATCTGCAACTATTTTGTTGAATTCCTTGAAACTCTAAGTTTGGCGCTCACAGTCTCTATTGTTAATTATGCGAATCTTTTATTAGTAAACAATCAATTCTACTGTAGTATTAACTGCAGAGAAAAGAAAATTTATAAATACTCAGGTTCTTGTGTTGAAAATGTGATGCTTTCTTACGCAATGTCTCATTGAATATATTTCTCTCTCTCTCTCTCTCTCTCTCTCTCTCTCTCTCTCTCTTTCTCTCCATTGACTCTCTAATAGAATTACATTTATATACTTAGAGTCGTTTCTCGTTTTGCTACCGAAAAAAATAAAAATATTTAGCATTTCGTGTTTATAGTTAAGCAAAAGTTAGTCGTCAGCAAAGAAAGAAACATTTGTCGCATATCATAACTTTTAAAGATTGTCTCATTTTCTATCTTTTCTTCTCTATCACTTCCTCTTCACATTAACATTAGATATTCAGTAGAGAAAAAAATAGTTGTTCTGTGTATTTGTAATGTTTAAAGAATATGAAGAGCAGAAGCTCTAAAAACATTAGAATTGGCAAAAATTGTTTTTTCTCAGTCAGAAACCATTTTTATAAATGGATAAGTTTTTGAAAAAGTGCATAACAGCTGCAAAGACAACAACACTAAGAATGAATTTTCCTCTTGAAATGCATAAGCGTTTTGTGTCACTTAATGCTATAGTTTTGTAACTTTTTTGTGGAGCTCTTTTTTATTTTTTTATTTTCTTTGAGAAATAGATTTGCAAACTCCATACCAAATGCTAGCTCTAGTCTCGGCTCCGGCTCACACACAAACACTTCCAAACTGTCTCTGTAAATGTGTTTTGTTCTTAATTTACTTTTATTTTTTCTGCTCATTTTGACCAAAATAAGCCTCCGTTAACGCGAAACACTTATTCTCCGTTGTGTTCTTCTCTATCATCTTCATAGCACTTCACACTAATCTTCTTGTGCTCTCAATTTGTGGCAAAGCGCCAGAATAGCATTGTAACTGCAACTCTAAAGTAGGTTTAATAAAATCGCTAATTCATCACTTCATCGCAAAACCTTAAAGCAAACCATTGCATAATTCATTTCTTTTGTATTCAACTTACTTTCAATTAATTATCTATTTATCTCAATCTCATAACTGATTTGAGAGTAAAACAAAAGTCAGATTAGCCCAAAGTTTTTAAAAGAAAACAATTTAAAGACCTAGGAAACAATTTGCGATACTATAAACAGAAATTTATTCTTACAATAAATTTATTTTTGAAAATAACCAAAATCTTTTGATCTCAAATTAGCACAAATAAGTGATCTTTAAAAAATAGCTTCGTTTTTTGGAAAAGTAACAATTATTTAAAATACTAGAAATACAATAGCATTTGCATAGCAGTAAGATTCATATAATTAGAAACAGTAGAAAAATTTTAAAAAATATAGAGAAAAAGGTTCAAAAAGTTCAACAGAGACTTGAAAACATTTATTAATAGCCATTCATAATGCGTCACAAATGAATACATCAACATTCAAAACTGTCAGATGGATGAGATTCTGGTGTTGTGTATTAAAGTCAAAATGTTTAAGATCTGAGGATTCGAGCGCTAAATGAAGGCAATAGGAAAGAAAATTGAATTTTTTGAAAACTTCAAGTGAAAAAAGTGCAAATTTTAAAGACATTATCGCGATGGCCATGAATTAGAGTCATAAAGAAATATTTTCGCTTTCATTTAATAAAAAAGAAGCGTTTTATTATTTAAGCATTTTTTCTTCAAGAATAATAACGATAAAGAACTACTATATAGATATTTTTCACCATCTCTTAGACAGGAATAAAGTGTCTTCAGCTCAACATTTTTGTTGTCTGACTAAATATCTGAAACGAAATTTTTTGAGACACATTTCTCTATTTTGCGCTCAACTTCTGTGATCTCAAAAATATTCTTTCATTTTCTTTTCGTTAAAACAATTATTTGCTGCAAATAAATCTTTTCACTTTAAAGTGTGATTCGGTGTGTCAGTAATGCGAACGAATGTCTACTTTAAATATACAAACGTTTACATCATTTATTTGCTTAAAAAAGTTCATTTTCCCACTCTTTTTTACAACTTATATCAATTTTTAATTTTAATATATTTTGTAAATAACCATCCTATCCCGTTGATGGTTACTAAGCTTTTTCATTTTTAATATATTTTATATATCTCCATCAATTTTTATAAATTACTTGATAAAAAACTAAACTTTTAAAACAAAAACTTTTGATATTCTAACAAAAAAATTTAAAGTCTCAATAATGCAAAAAAATTTTCAAATAAATTTTAAATTAATGCATTAATGCTGTTTTACTCATACAAATACTGTTAAACACATACACACACTGGCATGATTTTTTTTAATAATATAGATTAATTCCTAAATAACTGAAATGTAATTATTTTTCAGTAATCAATATTTCTTTTAATAATTATGATTTATTAATATTCAAACTTATTTATTCAAATTCATAACATCTAAACATATAAGTAAGATATGATCTAATTTGTCAAAAATGTCATTAGATTTGCATTTTGAATGTAATTTCAAATGATAATTAAGTTTAATTATTCACTTTTTTGTAAGAATTTTTGTTTTTTTAATTAAAACATTTTCAAAATCATATTTCAACTTCACTTTTATACAAATGTTTTTATAAACTTTAAATGAATGCGAGTTATAATAAATAGACATTAAGCAAGTTTTGGAATATTAAGGATCTAATTAAAAAAATAAAATAAAACCTAAAGAGTTTACTAATGTTTATAGTAAATGAAAGTTAGTTTGTAGTGATTAACGTAGTATTTAGAGGAGAGATATCAGGTATGAAGTGCTCTAATAGATCATAACCACATAAAATCGTGAGAATATGTGATAATTTGTTGCTTTTTTTGATAATCAAAAACAAACGCCTTCTCATAGAGCACAGAATAACTTGAGCAAAATCTAATGAAAGGGTAAAAAAGAGACAGATATACTAAAAAGTTTTCACTTTTCTGGCATAGAGTTGACGCAGAATTTGTGATTCAAGCGGTGCGTATCGACAGTTGATCTATTTTTTTCTTCATCTTCTTGTCAGTAATCTCTAACATTACATTACACTACTGTAATGATGCGATTAATGGTGAAATGTTGAGTTTCATATAAATAAAATGCAGCGTCAAATAGAGCCACACAAATACGCCCATCAATTATACGATTCATAGTTTCTCCACTTTTTAATTTAAGTGAAACTTTTAATTTCAATCTCAAATTCTATTAGACTTGTGTTGAAAAGCATTGAATGTAAATATTTATGCGAAAAACGTTTATCAACAAGTATTTTGATCTATTTATAAGTTAAAAGAGTTTTACTAATAAAATAACTAAAAAAATTGAGTTCTTTAGCGAAGAGATATTCGCTTAAATTAATTGTTTCTCATTTTGGTTGAGAATTTTTTTTTAAGTTTTTTAAGTAACAAATTCTTATAAGTTTAAGAATTATTAATAGCAATTGTGTGTCTCCAGAGTTAGTCTTAAAATTTATTTGAACGCTATTTGAGACAACAAGATTTCTTGTTTTTTAAAATCTAAGTAAAAGGAGTTTAAATATAGATAGCATTTAACGACAACAACAGGTAAGTGGCAATAAAATGATAATTTACAGTATTATTTAGCTCAACAAAATTTACTGTAGTTATAAAATATGATCTAAAAGAAAATTGCAATTTATTTATTATAATTTTACTATTACTTTAGTATTTGGACCCCTACTAAGTCTTAATACATTCTATCTTTAAAATATTGATATTATTTACCATTTGAGTCAATGAGTCGTTGCAATCATTTTTATTATTATATATGAGACATATATTATACTCTTTTGAGTACTAGAGTAACAAATGTATACACATATATGTAGTATAAAGTCTTACAAAGTGGTTATGTATTATTCTCTCGCTGTTATAGTTGACTATCACTCTCCTCTCAACTTTATTTTATGGCTCAATCATAATAACAATAATAATACTATAGGATAGTGTATCTCGAGATTCTTTATTGTCCACAAACAAAATATAATAGCATTGCATAAAAGAATATGAATAAAAGGGAGAACAAATTTATGTGAGAAGCGAAACGCTTCGGATCTATAGTGTATGTTATGTTGAATGTAAATTACATAACAGAATAGAATTGAATACTAAGTTATTTGTAGCCAATGACTTATAGTGTAAATAAAAAATTGTTATTCTTAATAAATAAGTCTTGTTCTCAACTAAAAAAGATATTGTGATAACGAGATGCATAACATTGGATTATAAACTTTTTTGCCTACTTTAAAGAGATTGTAATTGTGATGCGGGCGAGTACTAACTCATAAGTATCTCTATGTATGCTATTATGCGGATATGCTTTTACTACTTTTTTCATGTTATGCAAATGATTTCCCAGTGCGTGATGTGATGCCATACCATACATAACATCTTTTCCATTCTTTCTATTTATAACTGTTTTTTATACAGTATATTATGTGCAGTACTCTATGTTATAAATCGCTGCCTTGTATTTATATGCAAATTATGTTTCAATGAGTTTTTGTTATCAGATTTGATGGCTTTGTCGATTCTAAAGAAATTGATGAACAAATGCTTTCTATATATTGTTACGCATATAAAGCTAATATTCTAGACTTTTTTTATGTCTTCAAAAGTTTATTAATTAGTCGTATTGTATAATATATAATAAGGATGTTCTGTAAATCCAAATAAATCATGATAAATTTGATTTTTCTTTAGATAAAAACGTTTTTAATCCACAATATATTTCTGAATCCAAAGTTTTGACTTTAATTATCTTTAAGGACATGTAACTTACAATCTTTGAATTTGAGGTAATTTTTGATTTATCTGCTTATAACTAATATATCTCATTAACAAACTCTCATAAAACTGGGAAAAACATCTCAATCTCCAAAAGAAATATTTAATATTTGACAATAAATTTGAATCTTATCTCTAAATTAAATGTAGTCATGAAACATTTTTTAGACTTTTGGGTAACTGCACATATTCCAGATTTGAAGTCCTATGAAAATGTTTGATTTTTATTGAAAAAAATGAAAATTATTATTACAATAATAATATCTATAATAAGATATTTTACTTTTGAGGTTACATCTCGGCGTGTTGGCACTTCTTTTCAATTTATCCCTCTCTCTCTTATTATCATTATTATTATTATTACAAACTCTTATGACAAGCCCTTTCTTAACTTTTATCTATCATTCGTATTTCCATCACATATACACTCACACAATATTTTTTCTTTTTTTAAGAAAAGAGAAGAGAATATATAAAGTGTTCGCTCCATTAAAAGTTTGAAAAACCATTTTAAACAGAAACAGTTTGGGTGTATTTTGTGGGCTTTTGTTAACTAATAGTTAGAAATGGTTTCTTTATTTTTCACTTAAAGCCTTTGTGCAAAAATAGTTGGCGTAAAATATTCAGAGGACTGACTGATAAAAATAAGAATAATTTTTAGATATAATAAATTTAAAAGAAACAGTTATTTCTCGGTAGAAGAAAATAAATTAACACTTATTTCTGTCAAATATATGTTTCCGTATATTCACCTCAAGGTTACAGAACAAGTAAAGTAAAGCGTCTGCGAATAAAAATCTAGCTTAACATAGTTTTTAGGTTTGAAACTAAATCTTGAGTCCAATAGTTTTTAGTATAATTGCTGATAAAATCTAAATTAATTGCGTCTCAGAGTAAAAAAAAACATTTTATTTGAAACTCTTTCACAAAATTGAATGCTAATAAACTATTAGAAGGAAAAGCTATTTAAAGGTTGACTCTTGTGAACATTATAATAGATTAAATAATTGTGGGGATGAATATGGAAAAAATAAATCATACGTTTTTTTATATAAGTGAAAGCCTATTGAAAATGCTTGAGCAAACCAAAATTCCATTCTCTTAAATTCCAAAATTCTTATTATTCAAACAGCATGAGGTCAGAGATAGAAAAAAGTTAAGTTAATAGTGAAATAAGCTTAAAGAATTGATAAACTATATTATTCAAGAGAATGAGCGAGAGATATAACTTATTCTTCCTATTTTACAGGGCGTCTCATCTCCTATAAGCAGAAAAACCTCAAAAATAAAGTGCATTCTTATTTGCGTGACAGACAACAGAAGAGGTCATAATTTGAATTGCATTTGACTTTACAATTGCATTACTGATAAAAGAGTCTGTTTTTTACTCTCAAATCTAGATTTTATTTTTCTGCAAAATTGGCACAAAATGACAAATAACACAAACAGTAAGTGATTTTAATTTATAAATTTATTTATATATAAATGCGCTCAAAGATTAAAACATAAAAGTTAGTTATCACATAAAGTAAGGGCTAATTTAAGACTTAAATTAAATTTTGAGGTCACATAAAGCTTACGCAATGAAAAAGTCTAACATTTTTTATTCTTAAAGGCTATATAAAAATTTTTCGCAATCATAATAAAATTCCGAATGAAATTAAAAAAGAGGAAAAAAGTTAACTTTTAAAATCCCAGAAAATGTATCGGTATATCATATTAAAACACATTATGCTCTTGCTTTTAAAATATATATTTTAATACTAATAATAAACGTTTTGCCTTTTTCTCTCTAGATTTGGTGCAAAAAAACAAAGTTTTAAATATAACAGGAATAATATCAACCATTTGAAACCTAACATTTGTCACTCATATGTGACTCGAATTCAAATAAAAAGCATTTCTACAAAAGCTCATAAAAAGCAAGCATTTATGAGATTAAAAGAGCTAAAGCAAGAAAAAGTTGAAGTCAAGTCGCAACACTTGTATAACTTATTTGAAAAGCTTTCACATAAGGGGTATCTATAATATTAATAATGAAAAAATAAGACCAAAAATTATATTAATGATCGCTTTCGGGTTCTGTCATGTTATAAAAAATAGTTTGTTCTCAAGAGTTAAGCTTATATTACAACAAGAATGTAATTTTTAATTAAAATTACCGATTGAGTGAAGAGAGGCTTTTCATGTTATAAAACTTAAGTATCGTAATTACAAGCATGCATGCGAGTAGTCTTAATAACAGCAAAAAGGGATGGTTTCACTCTTTTTTCAAATCAACATCAGTTTTGTCATTTAGGCATCAATTTTCTTCTTTTTCAACTGTGTTCCTTATTTTGCTTTAATTTTTTTCTCTCCTTCTTCAATACTCTTGTATTTCGTTAGCGTAGAAACAGTTTCGTATTCATATCACAGTCTCTCTATTCTCATTCTCTGTCATCATTTTTCGTCCATCAGCACAAGTGTGGGTGCGAGTCAACCACATTTAGATTAAAATATTTAATGCTTGTGTCAAAGTAACAAACTATGCAATTATAATAGTTTTATTATTATTGGCAAATCACGTCGTCTTTGCATTGCTGGTACTTATAATCAATTTACTAAATTCTTATAAAACTTATGTAAAACTCTTTCTTTATTACTTCGATAAGTTTTGATTTTGTTCCACAATTTTGAAACTATCGTAAACCAAATTTTTTGTTTAAAATTTAAATTTAGTAATTAATGAGAATTTTTAAAATAAATATTTGATACTTATTGATAAAATTTATCAGTTCATATAGAAATCGGTCAAACCATACAAATTTGGCTAAAATTATATCCGTTCGACTCTTATCGTTCATCCCATTACAAACATTATCGTAAATTACTTTTTGAGTACATTTTCTTTTATTTTGAAGAAGAAAAAACTTAAAGAATCAATAAATTTATTTGCAGTTAAAAAGTTAATTGAAAATGAGATGAAAAACTGCATTATAAAAAAGCAATTTCTAATTAAACAAATTTTGATTTAAATTAAAGATGAAATGAGATTTCATTTATAAATAGCATAACAGATACTGATATTAAAAACTTGACAAATATCTATCGGCTTTGCATACATTAGCGCAAAGTTAAATGAGACAAAAAAGAGTGTCTATCTGTTGGACATATAAATACGCAAATAGAAAGACATACTGTAAAAAAATGTTTTATCGAAGGGGAACTCATACATTATTATGGCTGTCATTAATATTTTCCGGTTTGTCTCTCTAATTAAGTGCATGTTATAATGTTTCACAAGAGACAAATAAATGGAGCACAGATGGGCTCTAAACTGTTTAATATATATAATAGAAGACTGTCTTAAACATACATAAAATATGATTCTTTAGCTAGTTTTAGAGAGAAAAAGTCGATTATTATATAAGAGAAAATGTCAACTCAATGGAGAGAGGGGAGAGGTTTAAAGTTTTCTTTTTAAAGAGTAAGTCTGAGAAAAGGAGAAACAGTTAAGAGGTTTTTCGCCACACGCAAAGGTCTCAATTATATTGACCTCATTTAAAATGATTCCATAAATCATAATATAAATGCATTGTGACATCGCGTTTCTGATCATACAAAACGATTGCTCATCTCTGGACCAGAGCTTCAAGTTTTTGAAATAAAATTAACTAAAAAGTAATAATAGATTAAAAATTCTATAGTTTTGTTAAGACATTGACTGCTTTATGGAGAGCCCACACATAAAGTTTTTGTCTCTTAGAAGACATGAAAAATTGAATAAATAAGTAAATGAAAGAAACAATTTGAAAATTTATGGTTAAATAACTTTTTAGTGGTATGAACACAAATAAGATTCATGTATGCGTTTTATTTGAAAAGATTTAACTTTTCCTGCAAAGCGTTGTGTTTTGGGATAAGAGAAGGGGTCTCTTCTCCAGGTAGGGGGCATTTAACTTGAGTGCATTCCAATTTCTGTCTTAACTATAGATTATTTCAGTAAAAATAAAGAATAACAAAAGCGATGCGCAAATGAGATGCGATTTGATGAAACCACCCAACCCTCGAGCCACAAATCGATGAAAAAATGCATTCACTTTGTTCACTGCTCTCCGCAAATATGATATGATATATAAACTTAAATTTTGTGAACTGTAAAGTAGAATAAGCAAAATTTTTTAAATGCATGCGCTTTCTTACGCATCAATTTATGTAATCGTTGTTTGTGTAAAATTTAATAATTACTATTCAGATACATTTTACTAACATTTTGTGCTGAGCTGTTGAATAGCGTGATTGCCTTAAGAGATATTATGCTTAATAGCAAATCATTCAAATCGAATTTTGTTATACAGGGTGGCCCTTAAACCAGTAAAAGTCTAATCTTTAAGTCAATTGTGGAAATGATTTTATGCCATTCATTGCATCAATTATTAAAATATCTTATTATTTAATCAATTATTTAAATTATGCTAAAGCTTAAGCCCAATAATCCTACAGAAAATAGAATTAAATGTGAGCTAAGAAATAATTAATCCTTATTTTGAAAGCATTCATCAGCATTTAGAATAGGATTTAAGGTTCTTACTAATGCTTCTCATTTGATGACTAAATTTTGTTATAACTCCTTCAAAATAATCGCTAATGTCTTAAAAATTGACATCAAAGCCCGGTGTTTAAGATCTTTTGAGGTGAACTACAGATTATTTGGTTAAAAGAATTTTATTATTATTAAACAACCAACTAATGGAACTTTAAACAAAACATTTAAGATGAGCACACTATACAACTAAAACTGTAATTAATTATCGACATGTATAACACGTTAATCTATACACTCGCTCAATCAAATTGTAAATTTTTAATTAGTTGTCTTTAAACTTTACTTATAAGGAAGTGAAAAGAATTACACATCTTTTTGATCAGATAGTTTTGAGAGTTACAATTCAAAAAACTCATACCAGTACCAGTACCTCAGTTAATGAGATTCAAATATAAAGATTAGTTAACTTTCCAACACTTTTACTTTTGAAGCTAATAAAGCTTTTAATCATAAGCGAAAAAATAATGGAAAAGAGGTGTTAATCGCTATTGACGTAAATGAAAGTTTTTCTTAAATTATACAATAATTATAAAAAAATTGATATAAATTTCATCTACATTTGTGGTAATTTTACATAATAAGCTCAAATGACAAATTGTTTTGAAATGTCACATGTTATTGATTATAAAATATTAAACCATTAAAACCTTCAAAATAGTAACTCTTAATTGATAAGCATTCAGAACTCGCGATTCATTAATTATTGTTATTTTATTATTTCCAAGAAAATTAACAAAATTTTCCCATTAAACTGTTGACAAATGTCATTCTAACTTATATTTTATGTAAAAATTTCTTCTTAATTCTAACTTTTTATTTCATCATTTTTTTCATCAAATTAAAGTATTTAAGTTTTTTGAGAGTTTGTTTGCAAAAATTAATTTTTTTTTAATTTTATTATTTTTTATTGTAAATAAATTACTTCAATCCTCAAATATTGTTTTTCTTAAACAACTTAGTTTTGAAACAAAATTTTAAAAAATTTGTGAGTATTAAAGGTATTAAAACCAAAATCGTTGATCAAATGAAGTTAAGAAATAATTAATGCTTTTAATGTTATCCACAAAAACGCCTCTTTTTATATTCATTCAGGAGAGCTGTAACTAATCTCATATTTCTTGTAATAAAT
Source organism: Nanhermannia elegantula (assembly GCA_034699485.1). Taxonomy (NCBI): domain Eukaryota; kingdom Metazoa; phylum Arthropoda; class Arachnida; order Sarcoptiformes; family Nanhermanniidae; genus Nanhermannia; species Nanhermannia elegantula. Next base: position 43,457 of record JAQGCH010000002.1, read on the forward strand.
TATTAGAAAGCAAAAAAAGTTTATTATTTAAAGAAAAAGATCGAGAAATACTAAATAGTAAACAAAATCAGTTACTATAATATTAGTAATATATTATTAGCAAAGGTGCCATAAACTTATATCACAATTTTTCTGCTTATTTGACAGTACAGAAGGTATTTCAGTTTTTATTTTTGGGTTAAATACCGCCTTAAAGGCAGTTAAAGCATAATAGAAACAAAAGCCTGAGAAATGAGTAGCCAGCACAGTAGCCGATAATAAACATTAGGATCAACAACACTTTTTTTTACCATTGAACGACTTAATTGAATCTTTTTCTCTTCAGCGCTTAATTTCAATTTGAACTCAACTGAAAAACTGAAGATTGTATAAAATGCTTTTATATGAAATATAACTAAATAGCAATTTAGTTAATGCATTTTTGACACGCTACCAATTTATAAGTTATCGTTTATTATATTTTTTTCATGTAAAACCTATGGCCAAAAATAATGCATTTTTAAATTGAATGCTGTGCTTCTCAAAGTATTGATACAATGTGTCAATGACTATAAAGTTATTGCTTCACTGATTAATACTTAGTTAAGACACACTGCGATTCATGTAAAACTATTTAATATGTCATTAAACCTGTTTAAGAATTACTATTCCTTTTCAAGATTCCAAATATTATTAACTTATATCTAATGCTACTTTACTTCACTTTTATTAAATGATTCAAACTTTCTAACCATATATAAAATTCATAAATATATAAAGTAATAATAAAATGAGAACTTATTTATTTGAATGCGTTGTGATAATTAAGAAAAACAGGTTTCAGTCAATAATTGATTAAAAGAATAAAATTCATGAAACAATGCTTGAAATGTAGTGAAAAAATCATTTTTCAGCAGTTGGGTGTGAGAGTCAATATTTGGAGCAAACAAAACAAAGTTAACCTAAAAGTTGTGTTACATTTAGACTACTTTTTCTCTTCAGCTCGTTTTCATTTAACAAGACTCACGAGTCTCACATGCGGTTCACTTGAGGTGAGGTCAATAAATTGGCGTTTGGTTAACGGGATTATAATAATAATGATCATTGAATGCGTTGATATATATGGTTAAAAAAGGTGAAGAACCAAACAAATTATGAATGATCACCAAATGATTACGTTTTTTTTGTTGTTGATTTGCTTATAGAGTCCTGTTGTGCTCAATACTGGCCTTAGCTTACAATGAAAACTAGAGGACAACTAAAATGCCAATAACTTGAAAATAGTGCCTTAAGGCTAGTTTTGCGCGGGTTTTCCTAATTTAAAGTATTCTCTTGTAAGTAAAAAAGAAGTTATAGTCTCTTCTTAGATAAAAAATATTCTTACACTTCAAGATTAATAAATTAAAATCTGTTTTCAAAGTATAAAAGAGAATTTGAGTGAAATTTGAAGATCAATTAATCTTAAGAATATTTAAAGTAATAAATGCTCAAAGTTTTAAAGTCTAACTATATTTCCATATGTTGTGTGCAAAGCATATCATATTATGTCTTATATATTAGTGTTTTGAATATTATTAATTTGGTAGACAGTTCTTGCAATTTATTTGGCAGCAGTTTTGCCATTTTGGGGCCTGAGATAAATGTGCGATAAAACACGTAACCAGTCTTTTCTTGCAAATTGTTCTTTGAGGCAAAAATGAAATTACAAAACACTACTGTATTGCTCAGGTATTGCTATATTAAAGCTTCATTGCCAGCGAAGCCTTGAAAATTTATAATCTTGAATAGGTTTTAGCTTTTATTACTTGCTTCAGTTTTAGAGAAAGAGTTTACTGGATATCGAGCGCTGTACTATATTGGAGTTTCGGTTCAAGTTTTTGCTTCACTTGACTATTAGTTTGGCTCAAAAAGTGGGCATTAAAATGACAAAAGCGTACGTGACATGTGGTTGTCTTAAACATTACTCATTATTCAAGGATTTCTACTTCTGGAAAATCTTCTTTTTCAAAAAGAATTGCATAACAGTGGATAATATATTTTATTGGTTTTATGCTAAAAAGAGATTAGTGAAAGAACAATATAAAACTGCGTCTCAATGCTATTCCCATTCAGGAAGAATTGACATTTTCTCAAAATGCTTTGTCGCTCAAAAACGGGGATTTTTTTGGTTATGTTTTATTATAAAGAAAAAGCTATAATTATGAGCGCTATTATATTTATAGATTGGCATTTGATTATTAGTAACTTTAGTATTTTTAACATCATTATAAACGTAATTAAACTTCAGTCTAATAATAGATATGAAATTTAGCTTAGTATCGAAATATTTAAACCACAATAAACCTGATATCCAAGTCTAATAGGATAATAAACAAGAGGATTAAATAAAATTTTTCAATTAATTTAATAGTTTAAATTAAAATCATTAAAAAATTTTGTGTAGTTGTAATTGTTATTCAATATTCAAAACTCATTTTAAAGATATATTTGATAATAACATGCGAATGAATAACTAGATTTCGTTATTACTTGCCCTCAGGTTATAAAGTTATCATAAAATTAGGGTTTCATGTGATTCGATGGTTACTCTTTTAGATGTAATAGTTATTTATTTATATTATAATAATATCAAATAATTCCTAAAAACTTGTCACCAAAGTATTCGGTTTTATACAATTGCTATTAAATTAAAAGTTATGCAATTCTTAAATGACAAGTGGATTGATTGCAAAATTGGTTGACCTGTACTTTAGAGTAGATTTAAGAGGATATTATAGATGAGGTCCTTTCGACATATTGTTGTTCTAATTGTGCTAATTGTTGTTCGGATCTCAATACAAATCAAATTATTGAGAAGATTAAAAATATGAAAGGAAAACACTTTATTTAATAAATAGTTTCATGCAAATTAAGAATGTATTAAGTTAGAATAAATTTAATAGTCCCTAATCATATTTTTAAGATCTTATAAATCAGAGCTCATTAATACTGGACTCAAAACTTTAATGCAATCAACAAATTCGTGAACCATTAACTAATGGCAAAACTAATGGTAAAAATTGAGATGCATTTTGATTACATGATTAGAAAATTGAAAATAACTAACTTTCCGAATACTGGGCACACAAATTAGATATGAAATGTTAATAAATTAATGAAAAAAGAAATAAAAGAAAACATAACAAAAATTAAAGGAAACTCAATTCGTAAACTGTCATTTAATAGTTTAATTCTGCTTTAGGGCATCGATATTGTTATGTTATGTAACAAAAAAGTTATTATGTTCAACACCAAAAAGCAAGTCTCAAACTGTTTTTAATCACAAAGACATAAATCGCGGAATTAATTAATATTTTTTACAATAATAAGAATAAACTCAATTTTTATAATTTGTTTCCCTTTTTTATAGGAGACCAATGACTGAATTCTGAAGCAAAGCAAATATCAGTAAATCAACAAATCAAATAACAAGAAGATAAAATCCAAGATTATTGACAATATATAATATTATAAGATAAAAGTTATTGATAATCTATATTTTAATCATTTGATGCATTTAATGTCAAGAGAGAAAAGAATTTTCATAACATAAAAATAGGATTTATTGCTGGCAGGCTTTCAAATCTTTGTCTCTCATGATAATCGAGGGCTTTATTTTAGAAAAGCTATTTAGCATTTGTCACTAAGAACTTATGCATTTGTGATCATTTATATTACTTTTGAAAAGCACTCAATTATTATTGCATCTCATATTTTACTTAAAACTTATTATATAATTAAATGCAATTTTCAAATAATAATAATAATTCACTTGTAAGTTGAAATATATTTAGTTCAATAAAATAATCACATGATAGAAAATAACATTAATCTTGTGACAGACAGACAGAGAGTTAAGCATTTAATACCACTTAAATTAATATTAATTACAACCTAAAAGATTCAAAAATTATTTTTTAGGAACAGAATCTGAACGCGAAGATGAGCTGCAAAATATGTATTAGAAAGAAGAGAATCGTTGCTAAGCTCAAAAATTTAAAGTTTCACATCTTTTAAATTCGCATTTATTTATTTAAACAAATGTAAAAATGAATTGACAATCAGTTTAAAAATGTCTCAAATCCAATAAACGAATATTAATATATTAATGTTGAATACATTAAAGTAATTTTTTAAGTCGATTGGACTGTACTTGAGAAAGGCTAACCGTAAGTTTATACTGTATTTACTGAGATCTGAACTGAGTTCTTGCAGTATACAAATATTGGAGCTATTGATGAATTTACTTTTAGGCATTTTAGTATTAGATAAATAATGTATTATCAAAATGGAAGCATTTAATCATATTTGTAATTATTTGAATGCAAAGAAAATTAAAAGATAAATCAGGGGTTAAGCATGAAATTGGAATCGTAATAGTATTAAACGAGGGCAAACTTCAGTTTGGTTGGACCCTTGAAATCAATATAAATTTGAATAAATTATTAAGTTATAATTTTACCAAAAAATTAGTTATTAATTATTATCAACTCATTTTATATTTGCAAAAAACTATAAATACTATAATACTATTTTAATTTATGAAAAAGCTTAAGAAATTACAAACATTTTTGCTCTCACACATACACACAAACTAATACAAGTCTATTTATGAGGATAAAAGAGAAAAGCAGTCTCTCATCTGAACATTTTGTCGCTAAAAATGATAAGAAAAAAAGTTAAAAGAAGCCTATTATTAATTCTCTTCTCGTGCGAGATCACAATTTAAGTGTTTTTTCCATAGGATTATTCTTATTATGCTTTTAGACACCAGTACATTATTATCATTTGATATGAGAGCAGAAAAATACTTGACTTTAGGGCATAAATATTCAGAAAATGATAAAAAGGCAAAAATGCTAATATTACAAAGTATTGCAGAAATGGATCCTATGGTGAGACGTCCCACTGTCACTTACGATGCATCAAATGCGATCATTTTGTTTTATTATCATCGCTATTGTCGATTATTTAGCCTTAAGGATAAAAGATAGCTTTGGTTGAGCATGTTGCAGCATGTGTGCAACTATTTCAGAGTTTAGAGTTGATTGCAGTAAATGATTTGAGAATTAAACACAAAATAAGAGAACAGAAGGGGAGAGCAGAGCACAAGAGAAGAGAGAAGAGAGGAGACCGAGAGAGAGACCAGTTTTTTGTGTCTCATTCCATAGTATTAAAGTGATAACCAGTTATTCAGGTGTGCAATCGAGCGAATAGTGAGAATATGGTATCATTAATATTGACTTCAAGTGACAATAATCCTGTCAGAAGAAAAAGAATCAAAAGAGCAAAATCACACACGAAACACAAGACAAGGCGTTCAGCATTTCGAGTTATCGGCGAAGAATACTTATGAGTTCACTGTATTAAACCAAAGGATACTATTTATTATTTTATATATGACATAAACTTAATGTCTCATCAGTTTTAAGTGAGTGTTAAATAAAAATAAGACTTAATAAAAAAGTAAGAAAACCTTACATTTTGTCAATAAAACGAAATAAATAAATACTAAGACTTAAACTCAATTATTTGAGACGTGTGGTCACAATTACATAAGTTTTAAAGAGAGAAATAATAGAATTAATATACCGGTACATTTTAAAAAATCCCCTTAAACTAATTTTGATAATTAAAACATTTTAAAGAAATAGTTTTACAGATGAATTGCAATATGAAAACTAAAAATAAAAGAAAAAAAGAAGATTTGTGCAAAAAATTTGTTATAAATAATTTTTACAGTGAGAAAGGGCTACTGTAAAGACTCGTCCCAATCGCTCGCGACTGAAGTTTCGACCAAAAACATCAAATTACGCACTAACCTATGATACGAATAACTAATTGCCATTTAAAAAATTTAACATCATCTTCATGGTCATCATCTCCTAAGCAATAAACAGACTTAAAGGTATAACTATAATAAAAAATACTACTGAATCGGCATCGATTGCTTACTCGTTAGTACTCTTGCCTTACAGCTGATTCTTGACCTGTTTGGCCTCTCAGACGAAAGCAAATGCAAAATACATACCTCTATACCCCTTATAATGCAATAATAAAAAAAAATTTACATTGACTTTAAATAATATTCTATTATTATATGATAGAAAAATGGTAAGACATTAACATTTGACAGCTTGAGGTGATATAATATTATATAATAGCCAAGTGTTGCCTTTAGTTACGAATTTTACAGTTCGCCTCATTTTTCCCTTCGTTCTACTGTTTAAATGCAAATTATACGTAAAGATAATAACAGTGAAAAAATAAAAGAAATATTATTATCATTAAATACATATTTCTCTTAAGCTCTGCTTAATTAAATGTTAACTAAGTTTTATGCGTTAGCTCTTTGTTATGTGGAGTCAAATTTTCACCTGTTTTTGCTAAACACTATCACTTAGTTCTCATAAATAAGTTTAGTCAATATAATAGTAATATACAGATAGAAAGGATTGACCAGTTTAGGTCCGAGTCAAAGTTTTGCAACAATATGTGTGACGTCGATCTCTAATGACTTTATGTAAAGTGCGCTCTATTCTTAAGTTAATGTTTAGAACTTGTGTTTAAAGTATCAATTTGTAAACCCATTAATATCTGATCCAATATTTAAGTGCTTTCTGTGAAATGTGTAAGAATTTAACCTTTAGTTTGCATTTAAAAAACAAAAGAAAAAAGAATGTCAGAGAATTCTCTTGTATTCAGATTTTCCTCAAAATTGTCTCATAAGTACAGGACATGGACTTAAAATATATGCATACAAAATTTTTGCATTATATTTAGGGTTCATATGAAAAATTAAAATTGCAAAATAACAGAATATTCATATCTCCTAAACGGTTATAGATAAATACAAAACCTACGCAAGACATTGATTCAAGAATTCACACACATTATTAACAATATAATGCATAATGTAATGTGATATTTAATCGTGTTTTTCAATTTTTGCATAAATATTCATTGAATTTATCACTGAAATGAGTTTAAATTTAAAAATTTGATTGCAATTTACTATCATTATTGTTCATAAAAATTTTTGGGATACTGTAAACTTGATATAAAAACCTTACAGAAAAAGCTGATTCAACGATTGAAATTATGAAATATTTGTAACTTTATAAACATTTTATACTGTATGACAATTAATGATTAAGGAAAAAATATAATTCATCAGAAAATAAGTCACAGAATTTGAGCTTTATATCAACGAAAATTATCGGTATATTTCAACGCACACGGAATTTTTTTAAAAACATGAGTTATGGTATTCTCAAATGAGATAAGTTTAAGAAAATCTATTCCAAGAAAGATTATCTAAAATTATGGCATAGAATATCATAAATGAATTTAAGATAAAATCAGCTGAAATTCATATCTTTAATAAACTGCTACTCTTTAAAAAAGCCTTAATTTGACTTATTTAAGAAAAATTTGGGATCATCTCAGATAAAACTTAAAGTTAAAGATTGAATTTTCAATGAACTAATGTTCATCATTTACACATTTACTTAGTTTTTGATAAAACCATAAAAGCATTTTAATGAAGTAAATTAAACCTGTTATTCATTCTTTTAAGTTGTTGCAAATGCTATGAACAGAATCTATATAATCAAAGGAATAATGTCATGCAGTTTGTGTTAACCCTTTGAGACACCAGTACCGTACCCAGAAATTTTAGGTTGGGGGCCAGCAATAGGGATAAATCTCAATTTTTCCTTTTACAGACCTACACTTAATAAACTCAAAATTTTTGGGGGGGCCTGGGCCCCTTGGCCCCATAGCTGGGTACGGCACTGGTCTACACCTACACTGCAGCACGTCTTTCAATAGAAATGTATGAACACAAATAGATGTGAATCAAAAGCAACGTATTGCACTGCATTGCAGTATTGAAAAACATGTGCTTTTGTTATTTTTTTAATTCAACTTAAACATAAATATTTTTGTCTGTTCTTTGAACGGGTCTAACAGTCTAGTTATTAATAATCTGGTAATTGTCTGCTGAACGAAAACTCAATAGTTTAGAGTAAAGATCAATTAATTATGCATATGTTTAAAATATTAATAAACTATGACTGAATAGGTTTAACTTAATAGTTAATTATTCATTAATAACCATTAGTTTAATTACCAGATTATTATCAAATTAATACTAAGCGTGTTTCAACATTTTTGTCAACATTTGATGAGAAACATTTTTTTCTATAATACTAAGGTTGAAAAATATGTTGTTAACAATTGCTAAATGCGTATTATTTTTTATACATGATAGCGAGGTTTGCGTTCAACATCTACTCAACTTCTCATTTACTTGACAACAATAATGAAAAGGTAAGAGACAAGCGCTTGTATTTTCTTCTCTTCTTAAATAATAATAAACAAAGTACTGGCGCAGAGCGAAGATTGAAGCACAGAATCAGATTAGAAAATGATAGGCTATCATGAAATGCTAGCGCAACGAAATTGACAAAATCAAAGCTGAGAAGTAGAATAGAGTCTGGGTTTACAAAGAAGAGAAAGAAAATGTAAGTAAAGCATGAAATGTGCCGGTCTTTATCATGTCAAATGTTAACAATAGTTGCCAATTGGTTGGGCGATACATATGAGGCATCAGTTAACGTTTTATAGCAGCGTTTATAAAATTTAATGAATGCCAACTGACAGCACACATAATTGCCATATAACCACACCTCATATCAATATAATAAAGCTTTTTCTTATTAGAGGTTTTCTCTATTTTTATGATTTGCTTATAGTCTATAAGTTTTAAAGTTATTTAAAGTAAGTTACGTTTCGAGACCTTTCAGGATGAAGGGAAACAAATTTTCTTATACATATTTTTTCATCTTGTTTTATGTTAGAAAGTTTCAAATGCTTCAAACCATTGAAATGCTTCACATCTTTTGTTCCATACAAAACAGTCATTGTATTGATTGTGATGATAATCAGATAATAAATGATAATAAGGCGAACATAATGTTTTGAATAAACGAAACATCAATCAAATTATTGATCAATACTATTATATTATTAAAGTTTAAAAGTTTTGTATTTGTATTCTTATTATTTGATGCATGTTTTTACACGCTATCACTTTAACAATTATTTTGAGAACTGAATAATCAAATTCTTTAATGTAAGAAACTTTCAAACTGATAATAAGGCATACAATAATAAAACATAGTTATGTCAATTCTGAGCTGTATTGATGCATATAAAGTGCAGTTCATGTATAGTATAGTGTTCTTCGACATCCTCAATATTTGTTATATTTCTAAATTTTTAATATTTTATTTAATTAATCCTATTCTCATTCAAAAAAGATTAAAAAATTGTGATATTTTTTAAAGTATTTCGTGAATAATATCAATAAAAAGTTAAGTATTAACTTGTTTCCTATCATTATCAGCCGTTAGGGTTTAATCAAATGGCTTGGAATTTAACAATAAATAAGCATAAAATAAATAGATCGATAAAATTGACTGTAATTGAAGACATTGTTTTAATAGCAATAGCAAAACAAAGCAAATCCTTTAGACACTAAAATTGTTAATTATGTGTATATAAAAACAAAAAATTCTTCTTTATAGCATATAATTCAGATTTAAAGGCTAAAGAGTCAGCAATTAGTATAATTAATGTTTTATAATTTATTAACTGTCTCTGTAATCATTATATTGAGTTAGGTTTTAAAAATGAGTACTTTCGAGATATATAAGTTATATACAGTATATCAAAAGATAACTTATTAAAAGAGAATGGGATTGGATGGCAATCTCAAAAAATTATTGATTAAAGAAATTGCCTTGGAGTCATTCCATGACAAAGAAGGAAAAATTGGTGAGCCATACAACTTATTATTATAAGAAAATAGCAATAATTATATATTATAATCGAAGTCTAGGTCTAAAAAGCTATTATACTTATTATTTGACTACTACTTCTACTACTAGTTTTCGCATACAATAAGTTACTTTTAGAATAAGACGCGTTTTTCTCGGTTAAGAATATAGCCAACAGTTCACTTTCTTGAAGGCATCCATTTCAAGGTTAATTATCGCCCTGGAGGTGAAGATCGGCCAATTATTATTGGGCAGGGAATACATTAACGCAAATATTTCATTGTGACAGTTGTTGCAAAGTTTCTTATTGTTAGCCCCCTTTCCCTATAAAACGACTCCCCTTTTCGTATGTCATATCACGCAATTCTATAACCATTTCTCAAAAATTTTGGTTCAGATAAGACTTTAAATAAAATTGACCGAAAAAAGTGGAAAAGTGAGTATTAAATGCTTTACTTGTATTACTATTATTATTAAAAAGCTATATTTTAATTTCAAATAAATGTTTTCTCCGGAGCCGCCAATAAGAGCCTTCGTTCCTATCGTTCCTCAACTTTGCCTTGAAATGTCCTCAATTTATTGTAAAGAAGCGAATCACAAATCATGAGACAGTGATTAATGCATTCATTTCTTCATAGCTTTAGTCCAACAAAAAATTTAATTCAAGAATTTGTCCAACAATTGAATGCTAATTCTTTTTCTTCTTCTTCATCGTGTTCTTCTTCTTCTTTTTGCTACTTATCAATTCTGGACACATATTGCCATCAATATTATTACTACTATTTATCATTTATAATAACAATTATTATCATTGTTCTCAAGATCTAGAAATACATTTGATTAGAAACTATTTTTATTACACATTTAATTGATATCTTTAATTAAAACTTATATTTTCATAAAGATATCCGAATACTTGAACTTTGACCGAAGTTTTATGATTTTTATAGTACTACTAAAGCTGTTAAAGCTGTTGAATCGATATTAGAAAGACTTAAAAACTAAACTTAATGATTATTTTAAATCATAATTAATAAAGAGGTTTATTAACGAAAACTAATTAAAGTTAAAAACTTGAAATTTTATTCTTAATTCGAATGAATTTTAATTAAAACATAAATATTGAGTTAACAGAAATAACTTAATCATTATTCAAATCTAATAGTAACTAAAAACACATAAAACACACGAAGAATTTATACGTGAAATCTCAAGAATTATTTGTCTCCTAATTTACTCTCTTAAATGTCATAAAAATTTTCTTAATAAGAGAAAGCTATAAATGTGACTCGTTTGACAAATTTAATTATAAGCATTAACTAATTTAGAGAAAATAAATTAATTTCTTAAATATTATGAGTTTTGTACGTCATTGAGAGATAAGTTTTTCCTAAGAATAATTGCATTGATATTGGGATATCCCGTAGTGATAAAAAGGCCTCACAGTTATAGCATTATTATAATATCAAAACAAAAATCTTTATGATCTTTGTTATGCGCCAGAACTCTATTATAGATGAGATTTGGTTTGTTAAGACAGCTCATTCAAAATTGAATAGATTTATGCGATCGTAATAACAAAATTCATGTGTTTTTCTATCGTAAACTTTATACGATTGATAGCTTTTCTACTCAACTCTATTTCAGATTTCTTTTGTTAATCTTGAAATATGATTTAGATTTAATTTTTTTAAATTAATAGTTCTCACAACTAAATCGATTTTCAAATAATCTAGAATTCAAAGTTTAATAGTTTTATTTTGTTTTCGTTTAAGTATTTATAATCAAATATTTTAAACACATGTATAATATCAATAGTATTCTAGTATTTCCGACAACTCTGACTGCACTTTTCAAATGATCTCGAGTTTTAGCAAATGCATAGAAAGCCACTTAAAGTTGTTTTCGCCACAATGCGTAGTATTGGCTAATAATTGTACTTTTGACGAAAATGCATTGATTTTTCTGTTTTATGGGTATAGCAGGAAATCAAAGAAAATAAACTAACGCTCACGTCAGAGCGGCGCATGATTTCAGTGAAATTTGAGTATAATCAAGCAATACATATGCTAACAATTGAGGGTTTTTTACTACAAAAATTTTAGACGAAAATACTTGAATGCATTTTAATCAGAAGCTGCAGTACAGTAAAACCTGTATAAGTTGATCACTGATTAGACACCAACTTTCTGATCAACTTATAGAGGTGATCAACTCTGCAGGTTATACTGTATTCCTTTTTACAGCATATATAAATACGAAGCTATATAAGTCCAAACTGTAAGCATACTATCAAAATGTGTATTAACTTTTAGACTTGTTCGTTAGAAAAGGTTTTCCTAATAGACCCTTAACCAACAATATTTATTCTATAAAAGTAAGTACAGGCAGTATTTATTGCATACTAAATACTATTGAAATGAACAGATATTGCATTACAGTTACGATCCATATCACAATTTTCTAGCTTCGAATTGTTGTAAACCAACGTATGAATTACGTGACGTATGATATAAGACACTCTTAAAGTCAACTTTTTTAAGAGATTGGAATCTAATGTAGACGTGATGTAGAATTAAAAACATAAATACCTGTTTGTCCTTCACTTATACGTAATTTAAGTCAATATAATATTAAATTTTGATTTAAATTGGAAATTATTTTATCTCAACTTAAAGTTTAGACTTGAGTTTTGAATAGCAATAACTTATTTTTCAAGTTTAATGAATGCATTCGTACTAAAATTTGAGAACAATAATTCTTATTGTATTAAGAAAATTGATTTTTATTCACGGAAGTGAACACAAAATCTAAAGACCATATCTCACAACATATATAGTGCTCAATCAAATGAATGGTTATCTTAAAAAGCAAATCAGTTATGTTTCGTATGTTTAGGAAGTTGTCATCATTGGAGTGTAGGAGAGATTGAGTCTTAGTTTGAAGTGATGTGATGACACCATTGGAATTGTCACTGAACCAAAACACAAGCCTATAAGACATAAGCATCAATTCAAAAGCTAACTCAAAGTTAAGTAACAACAAAAATCTTCTTACACTTCCTCATAGATTTCGAGCATTTCCTTAAAAGATGTCAACAGACAAAAAACAACATTTTTTGCATACACAAGAAGTACTCAATTTTTCTATAATTTTATTATGTAATCTGTTTTTGTGTCAGAAATATTTGGGTTTTGTTCGATTTATTCCGTTTGCTTAACAATAAATTATATGCAAAAAGTAATTGTCATTAATAATAAGTTATACTTTTTCAGAATAATAAAATCAATTTTATAAAAGAATTATTTTTTTACTTGTTCTGACACATATTTGGATTAATAAAACATAATGAATGAAACTCTCCATGAATTTTAATTATTTCTCCCAAATAAAGGTCTTTAATAAGACTATTAAACGCTTATAATCTTATAATGACTATAAGAATAGATATCTTAAAAAAAAGATTGAGTCAACTCATAAAAAAAATTCTTAAGTACTTCTAATGCTTTATTTTCTCCCATGAAAGCCAACCAATTGATAATGTTTTGAATAATTATCGATAAATAAATGGTTTTATTGAATTGGGAACAAATTAAGATTTAGTTTTAAAATAGTTTCTTTTTATTTACTACGACTATTACATTACAACTTTAGTTTATCAGAACAGGACCAGGATTTTAAAAAGTTATACTTATGTGCTTTTAAGTGGATTCACATAAAATACTGTATACGAGATTCGGCTCAACTGTATAGCCATTAAATTTACGATAAATTAAAATGAAGCATAAAATTTAATTATTTTTTATTATTATTAATACATAAAGGACTGGGATATCTGTTTCAAAATGATAATAAAATGAGAGAAGAGAGGCTTAAATCAATTAATTAGTTTATGAGTTCATCAGATAGTGAGTGAGGACATTCAAGTAGAGAAGACTATCATGAAATACAAATCTCTTTTTTCAAAACCAGTGACATTTAAACCAAAAGAAACTTCATGTTTATTAATAATAACTTGTTTTTGGAGAAAACTATTTTAATCAACATTTTTGTGTGTTTTCTACTACTAATCAACAGTTATCTTATTTTACAGAATATTTTCTAATATATTAGTGAACATAAAAGTTAAATATAAGCCAAATGTTGACACTGCGATGCGCTTCATAAGGAAAGTGATGACTGACACAAAATCTATCACAAGTTTATTTTTAAAAATTTATAGTTTTGGAGATTTTGATGAAAGAAAAGTCAGAAAATAAGAGTTTGATAACTGAAGCAGAAATATCTGAATTGACTTTTACTTTGAAATTTGAAGACAAAGTTGACTATTTATTAAAATAAGAAAAAGAAAAAGAGATGCATTGGGCACTAGCCTTAGAATACATAAAACATTCTGCTTTGGCCCCTAATATATCTCATCCTTTTCTAAAAGAGATATGACTTTTAACACATTTCAATATAACATCATATTTTGGGTTAAAACAGAAAATAGTGAGAGACGACACACGCAATGGTTTAGTGACTGTCAAATATTTAAAAGAAATATAAAATTACATTTTTTGAGAGATATTTCAATTTCACTCATTTTGCTATCTCAAAAATGTCAAAGTTTGCTATTTTTTAAAAAAAACTTCACTTTTTGACTTTCATTTTTCTGTCATTTTAAATAAGACTCTTTTATACTATAATAAAAACTTTGTTTCGGACTTTTTTTTCAAAAGAGAAATAAATAATTCAAACCTCTAAAGAATATAACATTATTTAACGCTTCATTTTTTAAATTTTGTCTCTTTGTCAATAAAATATATTTATGACATATTTTAATCGCATTGCAATCTAAACAGATAATAATTACTGGAGTTGAATATTTAACTTACATTTTTTACTTTATGTCATAAGTTATTTGAATAGCTTATGCTGTTGTCGAGGATTAAAATGATTTTCTTGTTTGAAAACTTGTGCCCAAACAAATCAGAGCCTTAAAAACGAGTTCAGTTTCACTGCAAAACACTCACTAATGCACTAAAAGCACTCTTGACTTATATATTCAAAAATAATTTTGATTAGATTTGATCACTTAAATGAACAATAAATTACAAAACTTTGACCTAAAATAAGTTTTTATGCATATGTTTATCACTAAAATCTATATTAAAAATTAATTAAATATTGTCATAAAATGAGAGTTGATTTTAAATTTTCTTAACTATTATTTATTATTTGTAAAGTTACGGATTTAATAAAAACTTTTTATTGTATAGTTGAGAGTGAATAACAACAGGAACTTATCATTTTTAATCTGGTGAATAAAACAAATATTAAAAAATGATTTGTTTAATAAAAATCTAATTCTATTCAAATGTGTTAATATTTCCGTAACAAATAAGTGTTTTGAAAGCGAATATTAAATATCATTTTGAATGTACTAAATTCAATAGCATATTATAATAGCAAATGTTGTGTATTGTAAAACACATTTGTAAGAAGATTATTACTCAATATAACTTATTAAAATTTGATACAGCGCTAAACGTTTTTCCCTTATTTCAATTTCCTTTTTGGAAAACATTTTTATTCAATGAAAGACTAGATAATAATGAAATCCAGATTTGAATGTAATAACTGCTTAATTAGCCTGCATTTTGCTAATAATTACAGTGAAAAGTAAAAAAACTTGATTAATAATTTGGTGAAATAATAATTCAGTTCGAAATTTTTTACGAAGATAATAATTATTATATTTTAGCAAAAATTTATGATTTATTTCTCGCCTGAACTGAGTTTGAAGGAAAGCAAGCATTTTAATCACTTTTAACTGATTATTGTTTAATTTTACATACATTTAGATTATAAAAGAAAGGCTTTAAGCTTTTAAGAATTATAAAAATATTTTTTTAACCAATTTATAAAATATAATTAAACATTTGGTTCTAGTTTATCAACGGACAGTCACAATTCAGTGATAATTAATGCCATTATAATTAGAAAATTTTTCGAATATTTTATGAGTTTTCAAATTAATGCAAAATAGCTAATAATTATTAGATTATGATAGTTCAGGAAAACACAGCGTATACTTAATAATTACAGCAGTATTGGTCATCGATAAAAAATGATAATCACTTCTTAAACCTCTATTTGATTATATAATTATATTTTAAAAATCAATATTAATAAATTAATTGGTCCTAAAAATGAATCATAAAATATAATTGGCTTACAATACATGGGAATAATAAAAAATAACAATCAAAAAAATTTTAATAACTTCTCAAGGGTAAGGCAGATCAATAGTTTAAGCTTATCGGTCATCAAACATGGCTATAAAGGCAGAACAATTAATTTGATATATAGGTATTTCGTAGACTTAATAATTGAAAATTTTTAAACTTTAAGCCAATTGAACCTTAATTAATAATTATGAACTGAAGACCACTCAAGCTATAGTTGATGTGTTAATACATTTAATAAGAAATTTGAAAAGTGATTAATTTGAAGATTCATTGTTCTTTATTTATTGGTTTCCCATTTGAGAACGACCTCCCAATGTGTGGAAGTCCGAAAATAAAAAGATGCTGTCCTTCACAAAAGCTGATCTCATAATAAGTTAATTTTATACTTCATATCCTCTCTTATCATTCTCGATCACCTATTATTTTTATAATGCAACTAATTATTAATGTAAGGCACAAAACAAACTTATGATACAGACACTCGACGATCATATCAACACTAATACAGTGAGTGCTAACAGACAATCGTCTTTGTTCTTCACCGCCCTCTCATCCACCCCACACTCAACTAGAATTCCTATTTTATTCTTCAACAACAAAAATTAAAAGTAAACTCCCCTTGAGATTATCTTTCAGTGCTTCAAATGAAGCTCAGCCTAAATGAGTATCAAATCTCACTATTTGTAAAATGAAAGCATTTTCTCTATGTCTCGCTCTTTAAAGCTGTTGTAAAATGATGTTTAGTTGAGTCTTTAATAAATATTTTTCAACAAAATCTCGATTTCCTGTTTTCTTTGATGCGTAAACTTTATGAAACTTTGTCTCGAATTCTTTTCTGTCTTGTATTTTGTTTTAACTTAAGAAGAAAAAGATCGTTATATTAAGAAGTGCTCAAAAGCCTCCCTTATAACTGAAATCCGCATTTATTCCACAAAGACTTCCGTAACTTCTTCTTTATTTTTTGCCCATAAGTAGATAAATATGAGCTAAAATACTATATGATGCTTAAGAGCAAGAGCAGTGTGATGTATATGCAATGCATTACTTTTACTATTATCATCATTTCCTGTGCTCTGATATTATTTTTGTGATTTGATGCTCTCTAGAGTTTTTTTCTGTTCTAGTGTTTAATGCCCTGTGTCGTAGTCGAGTCCCTGTCGATCCCTCCTCTCTCACTCATATTCAAAATATATACATTGGTATTATTTTCATATAAGAACTTCACTGTATATTCATCTGCAGTCTCTTGTAGTCATACACACGAACACATCTGTAATCTTAATGAATAAATGAAAAATGTATAGGATTTGGTGCACTCGTAGCTTAACCTCTGTTCTAAGAATTCTCCGATTATGACAAAAAACATCTTTAACTTTATTCCTGAACCCTTATGAGTTAACATCCTCTTTAAGCGAATAGTATTTGCAATGTTAGTCTTTTACAGAAAAACAAAAAAATTAATTTTTCTCAAATCTAATTAATCATTAGTTAAGGGGTCTTTAAATTTATTATTTTCAATGTTTTATGCTTACAGTTGTATACACTCATTGACTCCTTGAACGATAGAATATATAATATAGAAGTTGCCTAAAACTAGAACCTATTGCTAAACAGTTTAGGGAACCACAAGTCTATCCTTAGAAATTAGTTACCTTACAGTTTGCATTATTGTTATTTTTCAGCGGGGAATAAAATATTAGTTCGTCCCTGAAGTCCAATTTAACCGAAAAAGCATTTAAAAAGGATTATAATAGACTGGTATATAGTAAACGATTTTTAAAATTGCATTCGTTGTTAAGGAATTAGAGCCCCTGTTGTGGTATATTATAATTGCAATGCTCGCATAGTTAACATATCAATGAATTATAATTTAGTACTTATATTATAGTAAGTGATTCGCAATTTCTCATTGCCCTCATTAATTACTGTCAATCAAATGCACACTTTGTATGAGAGCTCGCATGTGATTCAGTGACAATTTGATGCAACAATTTTTTTATATTATTATTTATTATTATGTATTATTGCACATCATTTGTAATGATAGCGTGTGCGCCACTCAGGAGTGCATTTTTGGTGCTATAACTATAGAATAGGGGTCTTAAAGAATACCACAGAAAGGGGGAACACACATAACAGCATTAAAAAATATAAGCAGAGGCTATATTTCTTCTTTTGAGAACAGAGAATAGTTTACTAGTGCCCAAAAGAAAGGCCTGTCACACAATGAAATATCTGTTCACAATCCCACCTAATGGTAATGTTGTTCCGCAATAATTGCTAAATCTCTTTGGGGGGCGAATCGCTTGAATTAACCTTCAGAAGTGTCTAAATTGGACAAATGTTTTATTCTTATTACATACTCGAGAAAAGAGCCCAAAACTTTTTAAGGGAATTATAATACTTTGTATATATCTATATATTTATACCAAGCACTGTATATATTACTTCAAAAAGCATTTCAAAAGCCACAGTATATCAGTTCGCGCATTCTTTCCATCTATAGTATCATCGTTTTAAATCCGATTTATTGCATGCGATGTCGCAAAATATATTTTTCCTTCATTTTTGTGTGCCTTCTTCGGGTCATCGCATTGTACTCTTCAGTTCAATACATTATTTGCTTTTTGCGTGATAGCTATACACAATTGAGTTCATCAAATGATATATGTGCTCACCAGTCTGTGGATAAAGAAAGAAATTTTATTTCATGTCAGACCCCTTGTATTTTATTTCTAAATAAATTGAATTTAAAAAAATTGTTTCTTCTATAATAAATGGCTGTCAAACGCATAGTGAGCTTAAGCTTGTAAATACCCAAAAATGACAAAATTTATTAGATTTTTCATTATATTCTTAAATCTTTTTTATGAATATTTAGAATAATTAATTTTATTTTTTGAAGGAATCGTATTTTTAAAAAGACCATTAAACACATAAATGCAGAATTTGAGCTTAATTATTGAGAAATTAATCAGAAGAAACATTCTTACAATATCTAAACGACTCTTTAATCAAAATGATTTCTATTACTTAAGCAACAAATAGAGTTAACTCTAAACATGAAAATCCAAAAAATAGATAATCATTTTTATGTTATTTTCACCTCTAAAGTTTCCAATTTCTTGAGTTAGCATTTTTTCTATTAATTATAAAATATATTTAACGATTTTCTTCTAATTTTGTTTTGGAAATTTTTGAGCTAAACATTAATTTTTAGAAATTGCTTTATTTTTTCTTAATTCAAAGTTAATAGTTGTTAAGTTATATTAGTTGATGAGTCTAAACAAGAGCTTCGCCAGACTGTCGACAGCAATAGCACTAAAATCGCGCCTATCATTATTTTATTTTTGTTAAATTTCAATTTTTTAAAAATTATCGTAAAGCAGAATATATTCATTTGAGGCAATTTATAATGTAATGCAACAGAACAAAGATTGAAGTGATTCTATGCATATATTAAATGAATTGTTAGAAATGGTTTTATTAATATGTATGAGCTATTGCATTATGACAATGATAGGTAAAGTTCAGAGCAATAAATTTGAAAAAAGCAGTATTTATCCTCTGATTAAATGAACAAAAATGTCTCATTCAAAGTACAAAACATTAATCAAACTCATTTTGCAGACATAGAAACTCATGAATCTATTTCAGACGCACTAATTTCCTCACATAATATATTTCAATCCTTTTTCTAAATACAGTGATCACAGAGTGTGGTCAAAGTATAAATGAAGAACTTTTATTATTCAGCATTGCATTTGATTGAAAATGATTTAAATGAAACCTTTTTTTAAAAAATTTTATAAATAGATGACTGCTTATTAATTATTAAAACAATAAATTAATTTTTTGTTCGCAAACCAAAGCCATACCAAAAGTATTTTGACTGAAAAAGCTGACGAATTTATTAAGTTTTATTTTTTGTTGAGATAATTTGTCATTTCAATAATTGCTTAGTATCCTAAAGATTTGTAGTTAAAATTTATGATGATTTTGCTACTGCTTTAAGTTTTATTGTTTTTAAGTCATTATACTATTTTATGACTAAATCAGATAAAAATATAAACATTAAATTTTATCTTAAGAAATAAATTACATTGAAGTTTCTTATCTTAAAACTCTTAAAAATCTTTTGATTGAATATTTTTCATTTTGATAAAATTGAAAACAAAAGCAATAAAAACGATATCTTTTGAGTTTTATGTACAAAGAAATAATACCAGTGCTAAGCATTTATTATAAAATAGAAGAAAATTTTCTTTCAAAAAATGCATTTTTATTTTTTGTACTTTCTCGTTATGAAATTTTTGACATAACTTTTGTATAATTTTTCTAAACTAAATAAACTAACAAAAGCTTCTAGTCTTAAAGGAAGGATAATGGAAAAAAATTCTATTTGAACCCTATTATTCTATATGAATGCAAATGGAAAGAGCACAGGGTAATTGTTCGAACCCTGTTTTTCTTTTTAACAAACTTTATTGGCATTATCTTAAAATACTCTAAAAATCTTTAAATCAATTTATAATTTAAAAAGATTTGAATAAACGAAAAAATAAATCACTATTGAAATGAGTATTCTCTGTTTGTTTTCAAATAAATGATTTTTGATTTGAACTTTTTAAACGCACCTTCAGTTGTGAAATTACATTATAAAGTACAGTCACAATTGCTTTTGAGTTAAAATTTCTTTATAATTAATTTTCTGCCTATGTGTTTATCATAAAACGAGATACTTTTTTAACCGATAAGATTTTAACACTGATGTTATTGCAATGATATAACTTGTAAAATACTGAAACTATTTTCTTTCAGAAAATATTTACATAGACTTATGTTTGATAAGTGCCGAAACATCCACTTTATTTAAATTGCAAATATGATTGATATTTAGAAAGAAAAATATAATACCTGCACATGTATTACATTTAAAAACATTCATCCCATTCAGATCTCATTTAATTTAAAATTTAATGATAAAACGTGCAAATATTTCAAAATATTGTTTTTATTTATTTGATTAAAAGCAAGAATTTTTTGAGACGCTTTATTTTAATATTTTTATAGATTTGTTGAGAAACATTATACAGTATATATATCAGCCATACATAAGTTTGAAATCACTTTTCTTATTATATTTACAATTATTATATTTTATTCATTGTTTGGTGAAACTGTATTTGAAACCAGCGATAAGTGAACATTGGATTAATTAACATCACATCCCAGAAGATAACTCAACTCAAGCTAATAAAATCGATTAAGATATTTGAAAAGTGAAAAAATTGAAGCTAACAATGATTTAGAGAAATAAAAGACTCTGGTGAAGGGAACCTGTAAACATCTTAAAACGCTAGTGTATGGCAATCATATTATAAGTCATATGAAAATTGTTTGAAATTATAAGTTATGAAAATAAGAAAGTTTTTAAGAAATTATTGATATACAATTTTAGTTATTGTTTCCAAAATGAATGCAATACGCTTTCTATACTAGTGTATAAAGATTACAATATCCCAACAATACCTACCTGTGCAGTAAATAGTGTATTTATGATCAACTGATATATTCTATAAAGACTGACTCAGAATTATGAATCCCTTATTGAAATTGAAACTAAAATTTTTAAAAATATGTTTCAATTGACATTCAAATTATCGTTATTTTATCTTTGGATATAATTTTAGAAAATAGTTTTTAAAGTGAAAATAGAATAAAAATAAATAGATTGATAATAGAGTTTATTTAAAATATAATCTATGACATAATTGGAGAGAAGCATTAATAATAACAGAATAAGTTTTACATATGATTACTTTGCGCAGAACCAAATATTTATATAAGAGGTGTTCACTACAGGTATAACTAATTTCACAACGACTGCCCTGCATTTTAGTCAATTTAAACAATAATTAGTAGAGATACCGGTTGTCTTCAACAACTAATTTTTTGGACTTGACAGGAGTGGTCGCTAGGCTTAGCTTTTAATGTATCGATAATACTAGTGCTTTAACAAAGAAAAATTCTCATAACTGAATGCAAATTACAATATAATTAAACCCTTCATTTATTTCACTTAAGAAGACATCCTTTATATAGAGAATAATTCTAATCTCAATCTATAAAATTTTTTCTCTATAGAAAGCTTCGATCATTATAGCCTTGCATTTAAAACACAATCAGTTTTGTCTTTCTTTGAGGTCATGAGAAGCGCCAGTCATTGAGTAATTAACATTTTTCTTTGTACTAGTATTAGAGATCACGTATTGATGGCGTGGTTCAAGTTCTAGACAATAAAATAAAGAAATTGATACACTTGAAGGTTGATTATCATTAAGGAATCTTTTCTTCTCCTCTTCTTCTTCGTTCCCCAAAAAAGCCAAACTAACAGAATGTATGGGCAATAATAATAATACTTTGTAGTAAAAATAATGTGCTGACCCGACCCGATCCAAACTCATTAAGCAACTCATCGCCCATTATATCGTTAGCGGTTAGCGATTTATTGCTGATAAAAAGTAAAGTTTTTTATATTCTTTTTAAATGTCTAAAGTCTTAAAACAAGTGACTTGTTTTGTCAAGTCTACAGGTATTGCGCAAGAATTCCATTTATTAAAGTTTTAGATATATTTTTAATTTTGGGAAACTGTTCACTCATTTACTATTACCCGTCGAATAAGAATCTAATTTTATTTTAATCAACTTTTATCAACCATTGAAAAGCTAAGTGTTAAGTCATTTACTATTCGCTTCAAATCAGGTTTAGATTTAAAAAGTTTCAATTTTTGAAACCCTACTGTCAAAGACAATGTCATTTACAGATTCTGGTCAGGTATGAACAGAAAAAATAGTCAAAGCCAGAAAAACTCGAAAATAAAGTTTGTTCAATGATTAACAAACAAGTAAAAGACAGAAAAAGCACTAAAAAGTCTCCTTGAATAGTAATTGGCTGAGACAATAGCAATGAGGAAAAATTGAAATCATAGCAAATTGTATAAAATAATACCTAATAATAATAGTATCTGACAAAACGGCAGCACAAAAAATTAATGGCCTCAAGCGTATAATACTCGTTCAGCAAATAGAGAGATACCTTTCCTAATAAGGTTAGATTCAGGTATGAGTTAGTTATATAAAAATTATTCGATTTGAGCGAACACAATGTGTGCAACTTTTGATTCTCATTCTTTATACTACCTTTTCTTCTCTTAATCTAATACTTTTGAAGTGGGATGGCTTTTTCCATCAAAACATTCCTTAATTATCTTATGATAGCAATTATTATGAGACTTTATCATTATAAGCCTCAGGGGTTATTTGGTCATCGATTCGGTGTAACTATAAATTGATGTGAAAACCTTATCGTCATTATGAACTCAAATAATTATTAAACCTATTATTATCTGTTTTAATATTCGGCTCTATCTCCCTCTCTTCTCCACGTTCGAGCTTCGTTTCGCTATAATATGAGCATTAAATTGTGATGAGATGTTGTTATGTTGTTTACCCTTTTATTATTATTACTTCAATTTTATGGTTGTATACAAATCATAGTAATATTTTTCAATTTTAAATCTTTAAAGTGATGGAAAATGTCCTCAAATTAATTATATCTCCGATTATATCTACTTTTATTAACTTAAAAGCTATTATAAGTAATTAAAATTACGGAACTGTTGAACTGTTCCCATTTCACTGAAATTCATAAATTTTAACCGTTTTTTAAAAATAGTAATTTATTTTAATTAATTCGCAAAATTTATTAGACCTTTGGCTATATTCTAATTGAGTTATTATAATTCACAATTTTGACAATAAAAATAAATATATGGATTAGAGATTCATATCTTGCGCAGTCATTTATGCTTTAAAAAAATTGTCATAATTTAAAGTTAAATAAACCAAATAAAAGTAATGAATTCAACTTTAAGATTTAGTTTGAGGCAGCTCTTAAGCGAAATCAATCTTTTTATAGTTAAATTTTACTTTGAATTATATCCATTGATTAAATAGTTTAACTCTAACTATAATTTAATTACAAAAATTTTTGTTTTCAATTCTAAGCGTAACTAAAGAAAGTGTATCGTAATCTAAATTAAATTTTATTACAGAACTATCATAATAATCATAATAATCATGTTATAATTTAGTTGCTACGCATATTACACATCTCGCGCTCTTATCGCCCACGTCTTGTCAAAAACACTAGAGATCAGAATATCATAACTAAGGACCAAAAATAAAATTGACGACAGGGTCAAAAACGATGAGGATATTCAAGAACAGGACTGAAATTTTTTGATACAAACAAAAAACTTGCTCACAGCAGACTATAAAGAATAATATGGAATATCATTTTCACTACTACTAGCTTTCGAAGCGTTATCTAATTTTTAAAACTGTAATTTGAATTCAGCTTATCATTTATGCCATTATTTTAATTTCAAGCTTTAAATCATAGATTTTTTATTCATATAATGAATGCTATAATGTTTCAAAAAACAAAAAACTCAATCCAACGATTTTATGACTTTTATATCTGCA
Organism: Nanhermannia elegantula; assembly: GCA_034699485.1. Lineage (NCBI taxonomy): Eukaryota > Metazoa > Arthropoda > Arachnida > Sarcoptiformes > Nanhermanniidae > Nanhermannia > Nanhermannia elegantula. The sequence goes on from JAQGCH010000002.1 coordinate 68,103, forward strand.
ATAAATTTTACTGAATAGTAACGGAAGTTAAAATAGTTGCATATGTTTAATGCAAAGTTAGTTTGAATGTTCATTGAAAAATACAGAAGATGTAAAAAATCATAAATTTTCATTTACTAGTATTAGTTATTGACTAAAGTGAAGTCTCAAGTCTAGTCGATCTCTCTCTCTCTCTCTCTCTCTCTCTCTCACACA